>SNVD02003156.1:0-168396 GCA_013180625.2 Boswellia sacra
AACTCGGATGGAGACCTTGCATCAGTATAGGCAGCGATTATATTCACTCCAGGCGCAACAACATCAGGCTGAAATGGAAATGAAAAAATTAATGAAGTAAATATTAAAGAAAGTAATAAAACGAAATAAATAGTTTGAGTAGCTAAAAGACTTGATGATTGAATCCTACCTTGAGGATAGCTGGATCAAGCACATTAGGTCCTCTACCTGAGAATGCAGCCACCATTGAAGCTGATGAATTCTTATTAAATACTGTTTGTACATCACTTATGTGTGCCACAGGAGCCCTGTTAAACATGCATAAATGCACGATGAGTTGCTAATTAAATTTGACTAGTTATAAGAATATTTGATAAGTGGAAGAAAAATACTTTGTAGAGTTGATGTAGGCAAAGAGAGATTGACCGTCCACATAACTAATATGTGAAGCTGGAAGGAGGTGATAATCGGTTGAAATGTCATGGACCGATGTTATGTCATTAACCTCAATCAGCCCAACAACACCTGCTTCAATAGCCCACTGGCTCACTTCAATTGGTGGTGTTCTTGATTTGGCACGAAGGCAAACCAAGATTGATCCCTTAACTTTCTTAGGGTCAAGTAATTCGGGGTCGCAAAAAGAACTGCACAACATATCAAGCATTTTAGAATTAACTCACTTGTATCATTCATTAAAAAAATAATAAAAAAATGAAAAAAAAAATTGTACTAGTTCTGATCATAGATCATAAATTTACTCACGCGTTTTGAGATACTGTAGTGTTTATTGAAGCATCACTTCCTAGAATCAGTGGATAGAGCTTTTGAAGTGCCGAACCTTTGGCAGAGAGGCTTAACCCCTTGCAAATAAATAAAAGCACAAAGCAAGAAAATATTAGAGTCTTAAATGCGCCACCACCCCCCCGCCCCCAAACACACACACACACACACTCATATATATGTTAGATCAAACATAATATAATTAAGTGTTATATATATAAAGGCTTATCCATGCATGTCAGATTCAATCTTCATAGTTGAAAATTTAGTAAAAAGATAATTAATTAGGTTGACTTGAAAAGATGATATGGAACAATTGTTAAAAATAAAAAATAAAAACACACACACACACACAGAGATATATATATAATTATATCGATTGAAAAACAAATCTGACAAGAAGAGAGAGAGAGAGAGAGAGAGAGAGAGAGAGAGAGTAAGGGCAGTATACCTTCAAGACCTTCTTGTTTCCAAGTGTAACATAACTTGCAAATTCTCTGTTTGTTGTGCTAGCTCCAACTGTAAGTAACCAGGGTGCCTGATTTACAACTGTACCTGGAGTTGGTCCCTCGTTTCCTGCAGCGGCAACAACAACAATGCCATTCCTCACCGCGTGAAAGGCGCCAATACTAGTCCCGCATTTAAAATGTTCATCATCATTTTTTGCACCAAGTGACGCTGTAATCACATCAACACCATCACTTATTGCAGCTTCGAAGGCCGCCAGGATGTCTGAATCATAGCAGTGCCCATACTCCTCGTCATTGTTTTGGCTTATACCAAAGCATACCTTATAAGCAGCCACACGGGCTTTAGGTGACCCCCCTTTTGCTGTTCCATTGCCATGACCAAAAACACTAACATTAGCAACAAAGTTACCACCAGCTGTTGATAAGGTATGTACTCCATGGCCATCATAGTCACGTGCAGTCATCACACTAGGAGGGGGTTTATAGGTTGTATTATGCCTTCGTGCAACCCGACGGGCATTTTTTAGATAACCTCTATTAAAGTACCTTACTCCAATCAATTTCCTGCATTGATATATTTATGATACATGGTACATTAGTCACATTATTTACATCGATCAATGAAACTACATAACATAATAAATATTGTAAAATTTTCTGAGAAACAAATAGCAAAAAGCACCTATTGCATTTTATTCCATCTTTTGTGTTGGTGTGACAACTTCCTTTCCACCTTGATGGTATTGGACCCATACCATTATCGGTAAAGCTCTTTGAATCTGATATAATACCTATTCAATAAAAAATATCAGGAAATTGTTAGGCAATTGGTATGTATGAGTAGAAAGCAAAAGATATATATGGCGCATAAATTAGGAATAATAAGAAGTCCAAGTTAGGCTCTTGATCAGTTTATATAATTTTCGAAAGTGAATTTTAAAGCACATGCTAAATCAGTAAATGACTGATCTTCATAAACAATTAAGCATGATAAATTCTAAGTGACGAGATGCTAAATGTGGGAAAGTGGGGCTTCCCAATAACTCATGGTAATGTTTGTTTCATTTCAATATTAAACATATATAAAATATAACCTACCTGTATCGATGTTTCCTATGATTACATCTTCACCAAACCTTGCCTTTTTCCATGCTGAATCTAAAGGAATGCCATTATCTTTTTCTAATCCAAGAAAATTCCATGAATTTGTTGTCTGAAAGTTTCTTGCAATACTCAAGAAAACGGATATAACATTTGGGTGATCTAAACGAGAAAAAAAAAAAAATCACGTCATTTGTGATCATATATAATAGTAAATTCATGTAAATTTTTTAAGAAAAAAGAGTTAATAACAGAAAAAATTGAAGATAAATAGTATCTTTTGATTTATTTCCTTATTCATTCTTAACATTAAAATTGAAATTATAAAAAAGAAAGAAATATATGCAAAATAGACTTACTTTTAACTTTTACTGCATCTTCTTCGGAGAGGACTGCAGCAAAGCCATTTACAAATCGATTGTAGGAGTAAAAGATTGAACTTTTTGCCTTCCTAATGCTGCTTAAAGATTGTTAAAAATGAATCAATTTGGTTATATATATACAGACACACACAAACACACATAGAGGAAATTTACAAGGCTAGCCCCATTTTAGGTGTCTTTTTAAAAATAGCTTCATGCCTACAAAATTTTCAAGACATAGCCTCCAAATGGCCTCCCATTAAATAATGACCATACTATCCAGTTTGACGATGTTGGACTATCGTTTGATGATGCTACTTAATGACATTATACCCAAATTCAATGATGGTTGGGTATAATTCGATGAGTATTTGATACTACATGACATAGCATTCAACGATTTTGAAGGAAATTCGACAGTTCGACAAGTGGATTCGACGACTCTTTGTCCACCCATCGAATCATCGAACTCCTTGTTCAAACTTCAAAAACCCTCCACTTTTTAACAAGAAACCCATAAACCTCCATAAAAACTCAACATCCAATGATACAATCATACAACTTCTATAAAAATTCAAAAAAAAAATTCAAAAAAAAAAACCAAAAAATTTGATTGAAATCTAGAATCCACATTCAACATTGTTTTTCTCTCAATCTTCAATACCCACATTAATCCACTTTCATATCAACATACAATACATTATACAACAATTATTGGACTAAAGATTTGTTGTTCTGAGTCAGAAATTGCTTTGTAACAGTCGGGTTTTCAAAAAGCAGCGTAGAGGGAAGCTGCGGGGCTATGGGTATATTAAGGGCATTATAGTTATTTCACGGGCTGGAGCTGGGGACTGAAAAATTTTTGTGCGTGAGGCTATTTTTGAAAAGGCCCTTAAAATGGGGGCTAGTCTCGACAATTTTCCAACACCCACACACAATTCTATAAAACTCTTTACCTTCCGAGGCACGACCCAAGCAGCTCATGATGATATCTTACAACATGATCATAATCAACGCCCGTATTGTGTGAACGATGTGGATAGGATCCCAGTAAAACTATATATTCCTGCATTAAATGAAAGTTAAACTAATCATTTAAACAAGTAAATATAAATAAACTCAAGAATTGAAGAAACAAAATGAAAATTTGATGACATTAATCAAAATTATGACCAAAACAAGGCCAATATCAAAAGTTATCAACATTTTATAATTTTAATTTAATATTCAAATTGGAAAAACAAAAGGACAAATAACATTTGGCTTGCCTTATTTTCAGCTAAAGATAGAATGTTGAAAAGAGAGATGATAGAGATGAATAACAATAGAGAAGAGACCAAAGAAATCTTCATGATTTCTTTGGATCTCTACTATTATCTTTCCAAAAGCTGAAGAGAAATGATTTTTGGCGATGCTTTTATAGATCTATTTTTCCTTTCTTTAGAGTCAAAGTGTTTTTCTTCCCCCATTTGATGATAGAGAGTTTCATTCTCCAAGTATTCTGAGGTGGTTGCATAGTTTAGGGTCAAACTTTGAAATCGTCCATTCTACTACTATTTTAGATGATATTTGTGAAATAGAAAACTTTAACAAATTTTCATATCCAAAATTTATCAGAATCACATACACATAACTTTTAAATCTTAAACTATTTGATTTTGCGATATCAATTACTATAAATTTATGTCAACAAATTATGTCCGAAGGTCTCAGTCATATACATATCTATTACCGTAACACTGCATGAAAAATGGCCTTACTCATAATCCACTAGAAAATCGAGCATACTAGAAGCAACTAACCCATATCATTATTTTAAATATAAAATGTCTAGCATTAATAGATTAATTATATATTACTCATGCTTTTTCCGAGACTACGTTATGGATAGCTCTAATAATTAGTAGATAAAACTTTTGATGTAGCAAACCTTTCTTTTAAGGCGTAATCCCTTGCAAAATATGAGTACAAAGAAATGCATCATAGTTTTAAATTTATAACTTAGCATTATAAATTGACTCAAGTTCTGGAATATATATAACTGTACGTCTTTTAAACATAATAACATTTGAGATTGATTTACAACTAAGGACGGAGCCAATTAAGGCCTAGGAGGTAATTGGCCTAGGAGGGGCGGTTGCCCTTTCTCAACTTTTCAAAATTCTTAAATTCTGCATAATATATTTTATAAAATAAATGTAGTGCCATTGTTGTTTATAATCTCATAAAGTTATATTTTCTTCTTTGAGCCTATTAAAATCTAATATATGTTAAACAAAACCCATCGTTATGTTTTGATCTTTAAATCAATCAAATTATTCTTTAAACTAATTAAAGTCTATAACTTAATTCTTAAAAAATTAAAAGAAAAAACTTCCTCCGATAACCCTTTATTTTTAAATCTAAAGTCCAAGTAACTATGTTCAATAATTCTTTTATGATTGAATATTGTTGATTATCAACAACTTTTGACAACTCTTTTATTTCTTCTTGTTGTAGAATTATATCCCCTAATCATTTATAAGAGTATGTGTAAACATATATAGGTGTGTATTGTTCTACTTATGAACTAATAATTCATAATATATGTAAGAAATTATATACAAAAAAATAAGGTTACAAATTCTTTCCTCTCTCTCTCCATATATATATACTATCATTTAAATTTTTGAGTTGAGTTTTTAATATAAATTTGGGACTAACTCCTCCTTCATTATTAATGTGATGATTGTGAGATCAATAGAGTTAAGAAGGTAATCATTTTTACTTATAACAATCAATAATTTCACAATTATAAGTTTGGAGTGAATAGATTTATGCAAAAGTATCTAGATATATATTACGTATATGTATGTTTGGCAAAAAGAGAGATGATAAATGCATGATTAAAAGAGTGATAGTTCAATCAGTAATGCTAAGCTGGAAAGACTATCCTCAGCTTTGTTAGCTCATAAGTTAAAATATCTTGTATAATCTCATTATGGTTGTTGCTAAGCTAGAAAAACTACCTTCAACTTTCTTAGCTCATAAACTAAAGTGTCTTGTACAATCTCATAATGATTGTTGCGTAAACAATTGTAAAATCTATATTCTTCCATAAAAATAATTATTCCTTTTCAAATATGAAGTCTAAATACAATTGAATATCTGTTTTCAAATTCATGTCTAAATAACCATATTTAGTATCCCTCTTTTTGTCTCCAATTAAGATCAAACACTTAGGTAAAACAAATTAATGTTCATAAATATGATTATGTAAAAAATTCTGTTTTTTGAAATTGCCCCCCTTAATGAAATTTCTAGCTCCGTCCTTGTTTACAACCAAAATACAATCAAAGTAATCTTTACTAATGCAACAAAGAAAATTAATTTAACGAAAGAGCATGGCTTTAGGACCTTTGTTGCCCACGTGCAACATAATTTACAAACTGCATGCCTATTGGTTTCGCTAGCACCAGCTATTAATAACCATGGTGGCACATTAAAATCAGAGCTTAATCTTGGTCCTCTATTGGCAACATATGCAACCACAGTATTGCCACATATATTTAACAGCTTGAAAGGAACCATTCAAAAAAAATGCCCACTTGTCTTCGGAGCTCCAGCCAAAAGCTTACCCCTGAGAGAGTTTGAATCAGATTCTTAAAATTTGTTTTTGCCAAATGAAGACGATTTTCAGATGTCAATGGACACATTTACAAATGAATCTCTTGACTTATTTATAAAGGAAATGTCTATTTTGGCCTCTCAGTTGGGGTTAAAAATAACGCATTTGTGCATTAATTACTTGTACTAAAATCACCGATAGCATAGTTATTAAATTATTAATGATTGTCATAATATTCACCACCGACCCAAAGCTGAGATGTAACACAAAATTACAATTTTTTAATTAATTAATTGCACCTCTAGATTAGAACTACAAGCTCTCTGATTTTGAAGCCTCGTTTGTTTTTTGTCTTGTTAACTGCTTACAAACAAGGTAGCATTCATTTAGAACGTAGAATTATAACAAAATAAAACCAAAACACAAGTTAACAAAAGCGAGTACTCTCCAAGGTCATCTTAGCCACCTAATTAACAAAGAGGCAAGCCAATTTTCAACTTGAATTTTTTTAGTTTCAAAAATCCTCCAAGGTCATCTTAGCCACATCCTTCAAGTATAAAATGCATTTTCCCTCACATAATTTACAACACAGAAATAGAATAACTTGTAAATTTGTTAGAGATCAACGTGCTTCTGACTAGCAAATTTGCATAAAATGGTGTTTAGGTCAGCAATCTCATTTTCGATCATCTCATTGCTAATGCTGGCAATAGTCTTCAATGTAGGTGGCATTGCAATCTACTGGGGTCAAAACGGGAATGAGGTCACCCTCAAGGAGACTCGTGCCACAGGGAACTATGACTACGTGATCTTATCTTTCCTAGCAACTTTTGGTAATGGTCAGACCCCCATGATCAACCTTGCCAGTCACTGTGATCCATACAGTAATGGCTGCACTGGCTTAAGCTCTGACATTAAGTCATGTCAAGCTAAGGGCATCAAAGTATTGCTTTCTCTTGGAGGTGCTTCTGGTAGCTACTCCCTTACCTGCACTTAGGATACTAGGGACGTTGCTACTTACCTCTGGAACAACTTCTTGGGGGGATCTTCATCATCTCGTCCACTTGGTCCAGTTGCTTTTGATGGAATTGATTTCGACATCGAAGGAGGCACAAACCAACATTGGGGTGAGCTTGCAATGTGTTGACCCAGGTATGGCAACCCAAGAGGGGGGGTGAATTGGGTTTTTATTTATCAAAACGGATTTAGAAAACTTTTCTTGAAAGATCAAAATTATTTAAATCTTTCTTTAAGAATAAAGGTGAAGAAGATGAAATTAGAATTTATCAAAGATGCAATCAAAAGAATAATAATGATGAAAAATCACAAGTGCAAGTAAATGTAAAGAGGAAAGGGATAGAGAGAGTGCAAACTCAATTTACGTGGTTCGGCAAACCTTGCCTACGTCCACGGGCTCCTAGCTCCACGAGCTAAGTTTTCCACTAAGTTGTAGAAATCTTTACAACTTGCTTGATGAACAACCTCACCAAGACTTTTTCCTTCAACACTTGGTAACACCACACCAAGAGTTCTTCTTGATGAACAACCTCACCAAGGCAACTTCCTTTAACTCTTGATAACACCACACCAAGAGTTCTTCTTGATGAACAACCTCACTAAGGCAAATTCCTTCAACCCTTGATAACACCACACCAAGAGTTCTTCCTGATGAACAACCTCACCAAGGCAACTTCCTTCAACTCTTGATAACACACAACAAGAGTTCTTTGAAGGATAACTATTATCCTTTACAATAATATCTCACTCTCACCACAATACAAGAACAAAGATAATTTTTACCACAAAAGTATAACTCTCTTCAAAGAGTAGATAAATAATATAAAAGCTCTATAAACTTGATATTTCTCTTAGCTTTTTTGCTTGATAAAATGCTTCTCTTGCACTTGTTGAATGCATGGGAGAATGGCTCCTTTTATAGGCAAATGAGATGAACTTAATCAAGTGAAGACACTATCTCCAAATTTTCTGCCCACCATAAAAACTGTAATCTTGTCTGCCATTTTTGTCAATGTTCTGTTTGAAATTTGAAAATCTGTAAAACATAAAAGATCTGTACATTTGAATAAGCTTTTCAACGCATCAAGAACCAAGTCATTTGGATATCTGTAGCTCAAGATATGGCCAAAACACCATTCGGTGCTCAAGTGACTTGATTTTTCTTCCATGTGTCTGTCCATTGACGTGAATGATAATTCTGTCAGCCTTCCATTTGAAATTTGAATTTCTTCAAAACATAAAAGATCTTCATATTTGAATAAGCTTTCCAAAAAATTAAGAATCAAAGCAATTGGATATCTCTATCTTAAGATATGGCCAAAACACCATTCGGTGCTCATGTGAGTTGATTTTTCTTCTCTGTGTCAGTCCACCGAATTGCATGTCAATTATGTCGACCTTCCATTTGAAATTTGAATTTCTTCAAAAAATATGAAATGTGCCCCATTAAGTCATCTTTCTAATGCCACAAGAATCAAGTCATTTTGATTTTTCTAGCTCAAGATATGTCCAAAAGAGTATTCGGTGCTCATGTCAGCTGCTTTCATTTGTCTTTCAACTTGCATGATGATTTGGACAACCTTACACTTGAAATTTGAATTTCTTTAAAACATATGAAATTTTATAAATTGAGTAAGCTTTCAAAGGCTCAAGAATCACATTATTTAGACATTTGTAGAGAAATATATGACCAATTGATTGAACATTGCTCATGTATCACATTCCTTGAATCAAACCTTGTTCTTAAACTTTGGTGCCTTTAACATGTAGTCTTCTCCTTAGCTTCAACACATCATTTTAATAAGCCTCTTCTTGATTTTACAATTATTTCAATGATCTTACTCTTGCACATAAATAAACATGTTAGTAAATCTCAATTAATCAATGTGTATTGTTATCATCAAAATTATCATGTAGCCTTAGGGCTAACAATCTCCCCCTTTTTGATGTTGACAAACCATTGATTGCTTTAAAATAATATCTAAAATCAAGAATGAAAATGAAATCAAGAATAAACAAAAAGAGAGCAATTGTTATAAATACAAGCAATCCAACCATTTCTCCCCCTTTTGTTATCATCAAAAAGATATAATCAAATTAATTACTCCCCCTAAATATATTCTCCCCCTTAACATATGCTACCATTCAAAGATTATCATATAAAAGCAAAATTAAGCATATCCAATATGTCTAATTCTTTTCTAATTATGCAAAATGTATCTTGACTAAGGGGTTTATTTGTTGAAAAAAAAATTTTTGTTTAAAAAAGTTCTCACTTGTTTTTCAAATTGACAAGCATCACAAATCTTGTTATTTTCAAATTTTATTCTTGGAAAACCATCAACTAAATCATTTTTACAAGTTTTTAAAATTTTGTCCATGCTAGCATGACCTAACCTTCTATGCTATAACCAAGTATCATGATTAACAATGAAACAAATTTTCACATGATTATTAACATCAATATCAATTGTATAAATTTTACCACATTTATTACCAATAAATAATGTCTTATCGTTACTAACATCCTTAATCACACATATATTAGGCTCAAAAGCAACAAAATATCCCTTATCACACAATTGAGTAATGCTAATCAAATTATGTTTCAAACCATGAACAAGCAAAACATTTTCAATAATAGGTGAAGAAGGGTTACCAATATCACAATGTCCAATTACCCTTCCTTCGGCATTATCACCGAAGGTCACATATCCTCCTTTTTTTTTATGATTAATCTTGAGAACTTGGAGGCATCTTCGGTCATATGCCTTGAGCATCCACTATCTAAGTAACACTTGTGTTTGCTACTCCTTTGTTTCTATAATCAACATTCAAAGAGCAACTTTTTGGTACCCAAATATTCTTGGGTCCTTGGGGGTTAGTTATGGTACTTTTTGGAACCCATATTTGTTTTAGATTAGGATTTTTCCTAATATAGCAAGAATACACTTTATGTCTTTTACTTCCACAATAAGTACATGAATGATTAGGATTATTCCAAAAAGATGCATGAGCAAAATAATTTTTAAAATACTTTTGATTTTTATGAGTTTATATCCTAAGCCTCTTTTATCAAAAACACACCTTTGGTTTTGTAACATAGAATTCAAATTTTTTGTGCTTTTGTAAAACTATCAACAATATTTATTAAGTCATTATTTTCCTTTTTCAAAATAGCATTTTGTTTCTCCAATTTATCAAAATCCTTTTGTTTTAAAATGTCATTTTCAGTTTTTAATAAATGTATTTGACTTTCCAAACTTTCAAAATCTTTTTGCTTTAAAATTTCATTTTCATTTTCTAAAGCTTCATTTATTTCTACCACCTCTTCTAATTGAGATAACATGATTTTTGACTTCTTTTTGAAAGCATTAATTTTTGAATTTTGCTTATCAACTTGCACATGTAAATTTTGGAATGCTTCAAGTAATTCATCATATGAAAGTTTAGGATCATAGTTTAGAATACTTACCTCATCTTCACTTAAAGCCATGAAGCACATGTTTGCCACTTCGCAATCTTCTTCTTCGGTGGAGCTAGCTTCACTATCATCCCAATTTGTGGCTTTCATTGCTTTGGATTTCTTGTTTTGACTCTTGAAGTAAGGACAATCCATCTTTACATGTCCCGGTTTCTTGCACTCATAGCAAATGACTTGATCATTTTTCTTATCTTGCTTTGAGCTTTGCCCTTTATACTCCCTTCTAGAATTCTTCTTGAATCCTTGGTTTCTTCTAATCATCCTTTTTAGCTTTCTTGTGATGAATGCAAGATCTTCATCATCTCCTTCATCGTCGGACTCATCATCTTCTTTTGTTGAAGATTTGAAAGCGATATTTTTCTTTTTCTTGAAATCTTCTTCATTCTCCTTCAAAGTGATTTCATGAGTCATGAGAGAACCCATAAGTTCTTCTAATGGTAGTTTGGTGAGGTCCTTTGCTTCTTGAATTGCCGTCACCTTTGGCTCCCAAGATTTTGGTAGACACCTAAGAATCTTTCTCACCATTTCAACATTAGAATAAGATTTACCAAGAGATTTCAAACTATTAATAATATCCGTAAATCTAGTAAACATTTCAGAAATTGATTCATCCGATTTCATCTTAAAAAGCTCATAACTATGAACTAGCATACTAATTTTGGATTCTTTAACTTGACTAGTTCCTTCATGAGTTACTTCAAGTGTGTGCCATATTTCTTGTGCCGTAGAACAAGTAGATATTCTATTAAACTCATTTCTATCTAGAGCACAATACAACACATTCATAGCTTTAGCATTCAAACTCAATTTCTTTTTATCATCTTCACTAAACTCTTTAGGTTCTTTAAGCATGCATTCCCCATTTTCAATTTTGGTAGGAACAAAAGGTCCTTCCAAAACAATAGACCACAAATCATAATCAAAAGATTTCAAGAAAATACTCATTCTAGTTTTCCAATAAGAGTAATCACTTCCATTAAAAAATGGAGGTCTAGAGATAGAAAGTCCCTCAACATATGAAGTTGAATTAAAAGTTGCCATAGCTCAAAATCGGTTAAGATTTAAAAAAATGAGCAACCTTGCTCTGATACCACTTGTTGACCCAGGTATGGCAACCCAAGAGGGGGGGTGAATTGGGTTTTTATTTATAAAAACGGATTTAGAAAACTTTTCTTGAAAGATCAAAATTATTTAAATCTTTCTTTAAGAACAAAGGTGAAGAAGATGAAAAGAATAGAATGCAATCAAAAGAATAATAATGATGAACAATCACAAGTGCAAGTAAATGTAAAGAGGAAAGGCATAGAGAGAGTGCAAACTCAATTTACGTGGTTCGGCAAACCTTGCCTACGTCCACGGGCTCCTAGCTCCACGAGCTAAGCTTTCCACTAAGTTTTAGAATCTTTACAACTTGCTTGATGAACAAACTCACCAAGACTTTTTCTTCCAACTCTTGATAACACCACACCAAGAGTTCTTCTTGATGAACAACCTCAACAAGGCAACTTCCTTCAACCCTTGATAACACCACGCCAAGAGTTCTTCTTGATGAACAACCTCACCAAGGCAACTTCCTTCAACCCTTGATAACACCACACCAAGAGTTCTTCTTGATGAACAACCTCACCAAGGCCACTTCCTTCAACTCTTGATAACACACAACAAGAGTTCTCTCAAGGATAACTATTATCCTTTACAATAATATCTCACTCTCACCACGATACAAGAACAAAGATAATTTTTACAACAAAAGTATAACTCTCTTCAAAGAGTAGATAAATAATATAAAAGCTCTCTAGACTTGATATTTCTCTTGCTTTTTGCTTGATAAAATGCTTCTCTTGCACTACTTGAATGCATGGGAGAATGGCTCCTTTTATAGGCAAATGAGATGAACTTAATCAAGTGAAGACACCATCTCCAAATTTTTTGCCCACCATAAAAACCGTAATCTTGTCTGCCATTTTTGTCAATGTTCCGTTTGAAATTTGAAAATCTGTAAAACATAAAAGATCTGGACATTTGAATAAGCTTTCCAACGCATCAAGAACCAAGTCATTTGGATATCTGTAGCTCAAGCTATGGCCAAAACACCATTCGGTGCTCAAGTAACTTGATTTTTCTTCCATGTGTCTGTCCACTGACTTGAATGATAATTCTGTCAGCCTTCCATTTGAAATTTGAATTTCTTTAAAACATAAAAGATCTTAATATTTTAATAATCTTTCCAAAACATTAAGATTCAAAGAATTTGGATATCTCTATCTTAAGATATGGCCAAAACACCATTCGGTGCTCATGTGAGTTGATTTTTCTTCTCTGTGTCAGTCTACCGAATTGCATGTCAATTATGTCGGCCTTCCATTTGAAATTTGAATTTATTCAAAAAATATGAAATGTGCCCCATTAAGTCTCTTTCTAATGCCACAAGAATCAAGTCATTTTGATTTTTCTAGCTCAAGATATGTCCAAAAGAGTATTCGGTGCTCATGTCAGCTGCTTCCATTTGTCTTTCAACTTGCATGATGATTTGGACGATCTTGCACTTAAAATTTGAATTTCTTTAAAACATATGAAATGTTATAAATTGAGTAAGCTTTCCAAAGGCTCAAGAATCATGTATTTGGGCATTTGTAGAGAAATATATGACCAATTGATTAACATTGCTCATGTGTCACATTCCTTGAGTCAAACCTTGTTCTTAAACTTTGGTGCCTTTAACATGTAGTCTTCTCCTTAGCTTCAACACTTCATTTTAATAAGCCTTTTCTTGATTTGACAATTATTTCAATGATATTACTCTTGCACATAAATAAACATGTTAGTAAATCACAATTAATCAATGTGTATTGTTATCATCAAAATTATCATGTAGCCTTAGGGCTAACACAATGTTCCTTTCAGGCTACAGCAAGAAAGGCAATAAGGTATACCTAACTGCAGCTCCTCAATGCCCATTTCCTGATGCTTGGATAGGAGATACCCTCAAAACAGGTCTTTTTGACTATGTTTGGGTCCAATTCTACAACAACCCTTGTGAATACTCTCCTGGGAACATTGCCAACCTTGAAGATTCATGGAAATAGTGGACTTCAGATGTCTCTGCCACCTAGATTTTCATGGGGTTACCTGAATCTCCTGAGGCTGCAGGCGGTGGCTTCATTCCTATAGCTGGTCTCAAATCAAAAATGCTTCTAGCTGTCGAGGGTGCTACCAAGTACGGTAGTGTTAGGGATGGCAAAACCTGGGGTTGGGGCTGGGGCCAACAATCCCCGGCCCCGGCCTCGACGTTTAATGTTTTAATCCAGCCCCGGGAAATTCCTCGAAATTTTTTTTTGGGGCCGGGGCGAGGGCACCCCGGGCGGGGCTGGGTTTTTTCAATAACCCGGGTTGTACAATTTTTTAAAAATTTTAAAACTTTCTAATATATTATATATATTTTGGGAGTCATAAGTTTACACTTTTTTTTGGAAAAATTACTATTCACATTAAAAGGAAAAAAATTGTACAAGACACGAGGGGCATACCCCAAGAAGAGTATCTAGTACTCACAAGTCCAAAAGGAAATAATAAAGCCCAAAGGCTCTAAACAAACAACAGAACATAGAGCGAAAGGCCCCAAACAAAATTTATGCACGAACCAACCACAAAGAAACTAACGTCAACGAGACAACAAAACAAAGGGGCGCAATTGCCCAAACAAAACAAAATCCAAGAATCAAAACTAACGACGAAGGCTGCATATGGCACAAAGCTGAGGAGTGATCACATACTTGGCCTCCAAAGTTAGAAGCCGAGAGCGAATCAAGGCAAAAATCTCATCAATCACCTGACGACGAGTCCGACGATGGTGTTGATGCATACGATCATTCCTCTCACACCATAGGAAATAAACTGTAGCAGAAAAGACCAACCGTGCAAGGACATGCCCAAAATTCTTCTTTCCCTGAAGATGAAGAGAAGCCCAATGAAGTAAAGAGAGCCAACTAGAAGATGGCCAAACAATGAGAGTCTTAGCTGAAATATCCCCCCATACAGAAGACGAGAAAGGACAGCTAAAGAAAAGATGCTCGTGAGTCTCATTTGCTAAAGCATAGAGAAAACAAACTGAAGAGGATAACATGCCATGACATCGTAGTCGGTCCATAGTACGAAGATGACCCAATAACACAAGCCAAAGAATAAAATGAGTGTCTAGGAACATGGCCAGGGAACCACAGAAGATGGTGAAATGAGTTTACCGATCTCTTGCTCCACAATAATTCCCAAGCTAAGGCAATGGAGAAAACAATATGGTCAGGAATCTCTATCATAGGCCGGATGCTGTAAAGTCCCAGATCCGTCTAAGGATCGGACCACCATGAAGAAAAGCCCAATCCCCATTCTGAATAATAGCTGAGACCTTTGCATCTGAGGGAAGACCTGTGGAAGAGAGAGTCCTGAAAGAAAACAAAGAGGGCTTTGGCCCAGTGGTAGTGCGTTGCTTGAATATGAGGGAGGGCACGGGTTCAAGGCTTAGCTGGAGCAATTCTTCATTTAATTTTTGAAACTATGGCATGAGCTGGGCTTAATATATATATGTATCTTCAGACTCATAAGTTTAGGCAAAAGGAGGCTATAGCCTAGTTGTAGTGGGTGTTGTGTTGTTTAAATATGTTAGAGGGAACGGGTTCAAGATGTGGTTGGTGCAAATTCTTTTAAATTATGGCTTTGGGTTGTTGGGTTGGGCTTTGCGTTGGGCTATTTAAAAAAAATTAGAAAATGGGCTTAGATTTATGTAAGGGGTTATAAGCAAGTATTACAACCTAAGGGATATGAACTTTATTTGACATAATTTTAAATTTTCAATTACATCCCCCGGGTTTTATTTCGGGTCCCCGGCCCCGGCCCCCCCACCCTGGCCCTAGCCAAATTCCTCGATTTTTCGGGTTATTACCCGGCCCCGGAAGTTCGGATTTTTCAGATCTCCAGCCCTGGTCGAGTCAAATTGCCATCCCTAGGTGGTGTTATGCTATGGTCCAAATACTATGATGATCAGAGTGGATACAGTTCTGCCATCAAGAATGATGTCTGAAAATATGAACTTAAAGTCATGGAAATCTATATATTCCTTGTGTAATATTGTCTATGAATATACTTTTGTTGTTTATAAATATTTACACTTATATTTGCCTTCTTAAACTCTCTATACGCCTATTCTCCTGCTTGAATAGCTATGCCGATACCCGAATTTTCTTGACTAATTACTATCTTAAGCATTTAAAATCTGCAGAAACTAATAATCAAGTAAGTAGCAAAGGGGCTTAAGACAATTAATCAACAGTAGAAATATGGACATCATGTTAGAGGTTTAATCCTATTTCTTAATCCTCATATTAAAATTTAAAATTTAATATACGATATGAATAAAAAATAATGTCACAAACTGCTCTTGCCTCCTGATATTAGTATAGGAAGGAAATAGAGTTTGGCATTTGTTTTTAGGCGTCTTTGCTTTACCCTCCCAAGAATATTGTATTCTTACTTTCTTAGGGTTATCAACTGCTTATGTGTTCTCTTCGGGATTTAATATTATTTAGAACTTTTTATTTGTAATAGCAGTCTTGTCGTTTTGTATGAAATTCTTGTTTACCCTATTTTGTAGTTTGAATGATTAAAAAACTATAATGACAAAGAGTTTAGTAATATAAATGCAACAATGTCAATAGCTACTTAGTAATATTATCAGGTTGGCCCCTAATTAACAAATCCTAACTCGGCTTTGAATACTATTATGTCAAATCTTGAGGGAAACTTATGATATTGTCTCATTTTAAATTATATATTATTTATGAGGTCATGTTACAATGCATTTTATACATGGAATGTACCAGATTTTTTCATAAAAGTAAAAAAATTCATTAAAAAAAAGTTAGGAAAACAAACTTATGCACTTGTATTTTCTTTTAGACTCAATTTTAGGTTTCTAACTTTTCATATTACAATTTTTTACTGCATCTTTTGTTAAAAAATGTATTTGCAAAATAAATGCTACCTGAAAATGGCAGATTTAAGTTTGTTGACATTAATTATGACACAACTCGTTTCTAGCTACACGGGTGAATCATGCCTCAAGCTATCTTGTCTTTCTCATAAAACAAACTTGAATGTAATTCAATAAATATACAATAAAACTCCAATTACAATAGCAAATAAAAATTTGCTAACATATTTATTTCAACTGTAATGAAAATACTACATACATCATTGCACCATCACATGGCTTGACCTCTAAACTTGTTAACTAGATCACACATGGCTTTCACCTGAACGGGAAAGATTTTAAAAAGAAAGGGGTGAGTATAAAACTCAATGAGTAGAGATAGGGATATATTAGTAAAACTTATTTGAAAAGATTATATTATTATAAACTAAAATCTTTTCTCTATTGAAAATCTTTAAAAGAAAAACTTTTGATAGCTTGAGACATAATAAATAACATATAATAAAATCTTGTTTAAAACTTTAGAATAAATAACTATTGAATGACTAAGTTCATCAAAATACTTTATCTTGTATATACTTAAAACAATAAAATAATGCATCTCTCAATCATATATAAAAAAATGCTCTTGATAATCATGCTTAAACATTTGTTCAAATGCTATTTGAAACATTGAGACATGATTTTCATTAAAATCCTCTTTTAAATAACTTTTGTAAAGAATACTACTCACGAGAAGAAAGGAACTATCATCAATAACTCTTTCCAAAGATTTATGAAATTTTCTTCAATTTTGCTAAAAATGCTTATTCTCTTAAGCTAACTCATGCAGTCATATTTAAAGCACTTTTGATATACTAAACAAGTACCCTAGAATTTGGCTGATCATACCTGGTGAGATTTAACGTCGCGCAGGTTTGCTAAACTGATCATACCCGGTGGGGCTAAGATCGCACAAGTAGAGCTATCTGAAACTGGTCATACCTGGTGAGATCTAACATCGCACAGGTAGAGCCATCTACTAAACTGGTCACACACATGCACAAAGCTACTCCGAAAGGACTAAGTGCCTAAATCATAAGGGCCAAAGCCTCTATATGTGTCTGAACGAGTTCCAAAAACCTCTATCTGTATCTATGTCAAAGTGAATCTACTATCTCATATCTAAGTCCGGGTACTACCTTAGGATACCATAACTAAATTTTCTTATCTTTGTTCAAACTAATTTTGTAAAACTGGTTTATATGCTAAAACTTTGTTTTTCATACAACTCATCAATCACTGAAATTTTATGCAAGCTAAAATTAAAAATATTTCGATCATTTAAAATCCATGATGAGCATCTAAAAGAGAAATTTTCAAATACATTAAGAAATCCTTGAAATAAAATTTGCTGTGATCATTTGAAATATCATGCTTTAACACTATTTTTCTAAAATTCTAAAATATGCCTTTTTGATAAATTTGAAAGCACTTTGAAAATAAAAATCTAAGTTCTCATTTCTAAATGCTATATCTTGTTCAAAACTATTTTTGGGACACTCTGATGACTCAAAACAACTATAATAAATAGTGCTATATGTATCTTAAAAAAAATACTATATGTTGATGCACGATTTTTAGACGGCCGGAAAGTGGGTTGAAGCTTGAATTGTACGTCGGGTCTAATCCTAAGAACAAAGAAAAATAGTCAGGGGTACCGGCGGTAGTGGCGGCGAAAATTCTCCGACGCCCAAGTCAGTTTTCGGCACACCAGAATTTTCTATGAGAATTTCCTAGAGAGAGAAGCTCTCAAAAGCAAAGGAAATTTAGAGAGGGAGAGTTTAGAAAAGTGTGCATACCTTGAGTAAAAATTTGGAGGGTTTATATGGGCATCAGGAGGAGTCATTGTGAGACCCAGATAATAGGCCTAAATAACAAGCTTCAATAATGGGCTTGCAATATTAGATTTAATTAAGACCCAATTTTGTTATGGCCATAACAGTAGTCCCCCCAAACCCAAGTCGACTAACGAGTCGATGTAGGGACGATTAAGTTATTCAGGGCTATAAATTAAATATTAGTAGAAGGCCCAAAGGGTGAGTTTTATCATACATATAAGTCTAACGTGACTTGAACCCTAGGTGGGCGTCACAGAGATAGAAATTATATAATTGACAATTGTTGATGCGGACTTTCCATCTATATATATAAAATCTCTTTTATTTCTTTACTGTCATTGTCCTTCGTAATAGAATCCCTAGCACTTCAACTAAAAATAAGAGATAAGTTGGGAGGCGATCATTGAGGCGGCTGTAAAAAGGTGTAGATAGCTTCTTTGGAGAGTCAAACTCAGAGGGCAGTCATAAGACGTGTTCTAGAGTCTTTAATGAGGTAAACTCCTCATACCCTATTCGTTTTTTTTATAAATATTATTCCTTCAATTTTCACTGCCTCTCACAAAAAGTCGTGGCATGTAGGGCTCACTCCAAAGTGGAAGTACTCGAAGTCAAGCAGTGTAGGCAGTTCAGAGCAAGCAATCTGACGAGGCAGGCTTCACTATTTTAATTCTCCCTTTAGAACCTGTGAGTGTTCTTTCTTCCAATAGTGCATGTTTGAAAATGCTTTATTGAACCAACATGGACAAAGGCCTACGTAAATAAAGATATTCACATGCTTTATAAACATGCTTTATATTATAAAAATATATACAAAAGTGGGTAGGTAATGAATGACCCGAAGCATTCAAGCATGATAGGAATATACTAATTGTTAAAGCATGTTATATAATATATTATATTTGATAAAGCATGTGTTTGTGTAATATAATAATGGATGGTAAGTCATGAAGAATATTAGATGCAATAATCGTGTGAAAAACATGTAGCACGTATTGGACTTGTGTTGGCCCACCAAAGACATAATATCCACACAATAAAAAACAAAATTATGGAGCCAAAATAAAAGCTAGACAAATAAATGCATGCAGACTCGTAAACTTGTTGGAGGTGTGATAAACGCATGAAAGTACACTCTTAAGCATAAATAATTAATGCTAATTGGACAGTATTATAAAGCTTTTATGATATTTTAGCATAATTATTTTGCTTATACTTCTTTTACATTTGTTTCATTTCTTTTGCATTTTCTTTAGTCTTTATCTTGAAATAAAGTATTGTCATTAAATTGTGATTAACGAAAATCATTTTTTCAGGTTTAATAAAATGGACACAACTCTCAATCTATAGATCAAAATGGAGAGATTAATGAACCTGGAGCAACATGTCTCAATTTTACACAAAGTTGAAGAACAATCAAAAGCCCAAATCCAACATTTGATGGGCCGAAATTGAGACACAACAAAACCAAATTGTAGTTGTTTCTCAGCCCGACCCATGTCCAGTATTTGAGCCATATCTCAGAGAATACTTGTCCAAATTGCATGAATCTGGTGGTCCTGAAAAGATGAGACAAAATCCTACAACTTTCATGTTTTCCACAAAGCCCAATTCGGTCCATTTGGTGGTCAAAAATCAGCTGCAAGTTGGTGGCCGACATTGTGGAAAAATTGGTGGAAGTTTGGTGTAATAGTTCCATTTCATCACCTATTTAAGGACAACTTGAGGAATTGAATGAGGGGAGAGAAAAAATCATTTGAGTTCACATTTTATCATTGTATATTGCAATTCTCTCTTGTATTTTCTCTTTAGAAATGATAAGAATGAATTGTAAGTTAGGCTAGAACTCTTGGTAAGGCTAGAGATGAACTTGTATGTGTAGTTTATCTATTTCTCCACTTTCATTCTACCTCAAGGGCTATAAAGATTGTATGTTTGTTTATGTGTTAAACTCTTTCTCATCTTGTGATTTCTTTTTAATCCAGAAATTATAATTCTCAATTTCATATAAATTCAGTCATGCTTTCTTTATGTGATTCATGTTGAATTATAATTGTTACTGGTAGTTTCGTTTTATGAGTTAATCCTTTACTACAATATTGTCATGTGATATATTGTCGCTCTTGGATAACTTGTAAGGATGAATGTTGTTGGTAAATATTGCTTGTAAAGAGTTTATGCATATCAAATACATGTGTTTATCATTTATGCTATACTATACATATTTTCCGATTGATTGTTTGGGATGTGAAACTTTCAATTGAGTTATAATTATTAAATCAAAGTGGAGATTAGATTTACAAAACATATAAGTAATTCTCGATGCCTTACTTCTTAATTACCATCGATTGTTTCCAATTATTAAACATTGTATTTTCTTTAGAACCAATCACTTCAAAGTTAAATTTTATATCTTTATTATCTTTTATATTTTTTGTTTTACTAACCTCTTTTATCAAAGGCCTCCTTGTGGATTCGACACCTCAACGTATACTACAATAACCGCGGTATATTTTGGGCGTAACCAAAAATTGGCGCCGTTGCCGGGGAGGTAAAATGGACGAAAGACGGTTTGTATTTTTTATTTCCTTTTCTTTTTTTTGGCCTAACTTGGAATAATTTGCCTAATTTTCCTAACTTTGACTAATTTGCCTAATTTTTCTAACTTTGACTAACCTTACTCCTTTTACTTTTCAAAGGTCGGCTTTGCCGCCTTGCTCTTTTACTTTTCAAAGGTCGGCTTTGCCGCCTTGCTCTTTTTACTTTTCAAAGGTCGGCTTTGCCGCCTTATTTGTTTTATTATTATTATCTTGCTCTTTTACTTTTCAAAGGTCGGCTTTGCCGCCTTGCTCTTTTACTTTTCAAAGGTTGGCTTTGCCGCCTTGTTTCTTTTACTTGTTAAAGGTTGGCTTTGCCACCTTGTTTGTTTTATTATTATTATTATTGTTATTACTTGTTAAAGGTCGGCTTTGCTGCCTTATTTCTTTTACTTGTTAAAGGTCGGCTTTGCAGCCTTATTTATTTTACTTGTTAAAGGTCGGCTTTGCCACCTTGTTTGTTTTATTATTATTATTATTGTTATTACTTGTTAAAGGTCGGCTTTGCCGCCTTATTTCTTTTACTTGTTAAAGGTCGGCTTTGCCGCCTTATTTCTTTTACTTGTTATTTGTTTTAATTTTTTTTTATCTTCTATATATACTTGTCAAAGGTTGGCTTTGCCACCTTGTTTGTTTTATTATTATTATTGTTATTATTATTTTACTTGTTAAAGGTCGGCTTTGCCGCCTTTACTTGTTATTTGTTTTAATTTTTTTTTTTTCTATATATACTTGTCAAAGGTTGGCTTTGCCACCTTGTTTGTTTTATTATTATTGTTGTTATTATTCTCTCTAACTTTTGTTATCTTATTGCTTTTTGACTTTATTTGAGAACTTTCTTGTGTAAAAAAAAAAAAAACAAAACAAAAAGAGAGACAAATTGTGAGTGATGTATGAAGCAATCTAGAGACAAACGAGGGAGATTTATGAAAAAATCAGAACTAGAACCACAACAAGATTTTGCAACCGAAGAAAAATCAATTCTTGGTTCATCTTCATCTTCTAATTCTGATACAATGAGCCAACATGAGGACAACCCCGTTAAAACTCTAAAAGATTACTTGCATCCTACCCGCACAGCCACACCATCATGTATCATATTTCCACCTAATACACCAAAATTGGACTTTCACCCTGGGATGATACATCTTTTACCAACTTTTCATGGTTTAGATAGTGAAAACCCGTATGTGCATGTTAGAGAATTTGAAGAAGTAGTGGGCACCTTTCATAGTCAGGCCAATGCCATAGATTCTGTCAGGTTAAAATTTTTCCCTTTTTCTCTAAAAGACAGGGCAAAGAGTTGGCTATACTCTTTAAGGCCGAGATCCATAGGAACTTGGACAGAAATGACCCAAGTGTTTTTTAACAAATATTTTCCACAACATAAGACTAACGGCCTGAAAAGACAAATTTCCTCTTTCTCCCAAAAAGATAGTGAAACCTTGTACCAAACTTGGGAGAGATTTAAAGAGTTGTTAAACATGTGTCCTCATCATGGGTATGAAAATTGGCACTTGGTTAGTTACTTCTATGAGGGACTAACAATTAGGGAGCGCCAATTTGTTGAGATGATGTGCAACGGGGAGTTTCTTCAAAAAGACCTTGAGGAAGCCTTAGAATTCCTCAAAGACTTAGCTGAAAAAGCCCACACATGGACTGGACCTAGTGCTACAGATAGCACAAATAGGTCACGATCTAGTGGAATTTACCATCTTAGGGAAGAGGACAACCTTAAAGCCCAATTAGAAGTCTTAACTAGGGAATTGGAAGTCTTGAAAACCAAAGATAGGAAGGTCACCCATACAGTTGCTAAAGTTGAATCACAAGATCCATGTTTTATTTGTGGAGGGGTGGAACACTTAGCTCAGGATTGTCCAACTTACAGTGAGATAAGAGGGGTGTACGAGGAACAATGTAACGCCTTAGGGATGTACAAAAAGCCTTATTCACCCTATTCTGAAACCTATAACCCTAGCTGGAGAAACCACCCAAACTTTAGTTGGAAATCTAACCCCAAAACAACAACCAATGGAAACAGGAACAACAACCACCCAAGTCTTATCCAGCACCTCAATACAATGCACCACAAGTTAGGAATTCCTTAGAGGACACCTTACAAGCATTTATGGAGGCCCAAATAAGACGAACCAAAAATTTCAAACAGTTCTTACACAAGTGGTGGAAGAGAACAAGGAGATCAAAAGTCAAATCACTAAGCTAACTAGTGCTTTGACCATACAAGAGCGAGGTAAGTTTCCATCTCAAACTCAATCTAATCCAAAAGGGCAACACATGGCACAAGCCTCTACTTCTGACACACAAAATCTCAAAGAGGTAAATGCCATCACTACTCGAAGTGGTAAGATCTTAAATGAGCCTACATTGCCAATCAACACTACCATGGAAAACAAAGATGTTCTCCCACAAAAGGAGGACATTTTTTAGAAAGAACTTGAAAAGAAATTTTCGATTCCAGTGCCTTTTCCCCAAGCTCTCAGATCTAATGGGAAAAACTCGAAAGTTCAAGGTGAGATTCTAGAACACTTAAAACAAGTTAAGATTAATCTTCCCTTGTTGCATGTAATCAAACAGGTTCCGGCTTACGCCAAAGTTATCAAGGATCTATGCACCATCAAAAGAAAGCACCATGTCAAGAAGACTGCATTCTTGACGGAACAGGTAAGTGCAGTCATTGAACAGAAAACCCCACCCAAGTACAAAGATCCAGGGTGTCCTACAATTTCCTGCCAGATTGGGACACATGAAATCAGTCAAGCATTGTTAGACTTGGGAGCAAGTGTCAATCTCATGCCCTATTCGGTTTACTTACAATTAGGACTTGGAGAGATCAAACCCACATCCGTAGTTCTACAATTGGCCGACCGATCAGTCAAGAAACCACGGGGAATAGTGGAAGATGTTTTATTACAGATTGATAAATTTTATTACCCTGTTGATTTTCTTGTTTTGGATACTCAGTCTGTGGTTAATATGGAGTCCAAAATTCCTCTTATTTTAGGGAGACCTTTTCTTGCCACTGCTAATGCTTTTATTAATTGCAGGAACGGTCTCATGAAATTGTCATTTGGTAATATGACTCTTGAGGTGAATATTTTTCATATTGGAAAGCAACCACGAGAGGAGGACGATTGCTACCATTCATATATGATAGACACACTTATCTCAGAGGAGGCTTATAGAAAACAGGATTTTGACTCTTTAGACTACCTTCTTGATTCTGAATTTGAAGATTTATTTTATCCTGATGATACAACTAATGTGTTTGGTGTTTTTGACTCACAGGATAAAAGGACTCGATTTTGGCAACCACGCTTTGAAGAATTGCCTCGTGGAAGAGAGAAGCCAAAACCCTCTAACTTAGAGGCTCCAAAAGTTGAACTTTCTCCATTGCCCAAAGGTTTGAAGCACGTTTTCTTGGGAGCAGGTGATACCTTTCCTGTTATTATTTCTTCAGAACTTAGTGTTGAACAAGATGAAAAATTGATAAACTTGTTAAAAGAACATAAGTCTGCACTAGGATGGACTATAGCTGATATTAAAGGTATTTCTCCATTAATATGCTCCCATAGAATCCATCTAGAGGAAGGTACCCAACCTCGTAGAGACCCCCAAAGAAGACTTAATCCAACAATGAAAGAAGTGGTAAAGAAAGAAGTCTTAAAACTATTAGATGCAGGTATAATCTATCCAATATCTGATAGTCAATGGGTAAGTCCAACACAGGTAGTGCCTAAGAAATCTGGAGTAACTGTGGTTCAAAATGATAAACGAGTGTCTGTTCCAACTAGAGTAGTAACCGGATGGCGGATGTGCATTGATTATAGGAAATTAAATACAGCCACCCGAAAAGACTACTTTCCATTGCCTTTTATTGACCAAATTTTGAACGTGTAGCTGGTCATCCCTTTTATTGCTTTCTCGATGGGTACTCAGGATATTACCAGATAGAGATAGCTCTAGAGGATCAGGATAAGACTACCTTCACATGCCCTTTTGGTACTTATGCTTTTCGTAGGATGCCATTTGGATTATGTAATGCACCAGCTACTTTTCAACGTTGCATGCTTAGTATTTTCTCAGACATGGTTGAAAAATGCATGGAGGTTTTTATGGATGATTTGACTGTTTTTGGTAACTCTTTTGATTCATGTCTACTTAACTTAAAATCTGTTTTGAGTAGGTGTGAAGAAAAAGGACTTGTGCTTAATTGGGAAAAATGTCATTTCATGGTGTCTTCTGGGATTGTTTTGGGACACATTATTTCAGAAAGAGGAATGGAGGTTGACAAGGCTAAGATCGAGTTGATCTCTAAATTACCTACACCTAAAACGATAAAAGATGTCCGATCTTTTCTAGGGCATGCTGGTTTTTATAGGAGGTTTATACAAAATTTTTCTTCTATATCTAGACCATTGTGTAACCTCTTATTGAAAGATGCTGAATTTGTGTGGAATCAAGCTTGTAAGGACGC
The DNA here is from genome assembly GCA_013180625.2 of Boswellia sacra. Lineage (NCBI taxonomy): Eukaryota > Viridiplantae > Streptophyta > Magnoliopsida > Sapindales > Burseraceae > Boswellia > Boswellia sacra. The sequence goes on from SNVD02003156.1 coordinate 25,753, forward strand.
ATTTCAGACATTAATTGCCAAACTCACCACTGCCCCTATTATGCAGTCACCTGATTGGAGCCTTCCATTTGAGATTATGTGTGATGCCAGTAACTATGCTGTAGGAGCAGTCCTTGGTCAAAGAAGGGAGGGCAAACCCTTTGTTGTTTACTATGCTAGTAGAACCTTAAATGATGCTCAAATGAATTATTCTACTACTGAAAAGGAACTATTAGCTGTTGTTTTTGCCTTGGACAAATTTCGTTCTTATTTAATTGGTTCACCTATTACTGTGTTTACTGACCATGCAGCTCTGAAGTACCTTTTTTCTAAAAAGGATGCTAAGGCCCGTCTAATTAGATGGATTCTTCTTTTGCAGGAATTTGATCTAACCATTAAGGACAAGAAGGGTGTCGAAAATGTTGTAGCAGATCATTTGTCCCGTCTTGAGTTCCATGATTCCACTAATGTCCAACCCATTCAAGATGATTTCCCTGATGAACATCTTTTCACTATAAGCCAAGTACCTTGGTATGCCCATATTGTAAATTACTTGGTTTGCGGAGAAGTTCCATCTGACTGGAGTGTACAAGATAAGCGTAAGTTCTTGGTTGAGGTGCGTAATTTTTATTGGGATGATCCTTATCTTTTCAAATATTGCGCTGACCAAATTATGCGACGTTGCATTCCTGATAGTGAAATTGCTAGTGTCTTAAACTTTTGCCATGGCACTGCTTGTGGTGGTCATTTCTCAATAAAAAAGACTGCTGCAAAAATTTTACAGTGTGGACTCTATTGGCCCACTTTGTTTAAAGATACTAACAATTTTTGTCGTTCATGTGAAAGATTTCAAAAGTTGGGGGCTTTATCTCGCCGTCATATGATGCCTCTTAGCCCTATTCTTGTTATTGAGATATTTGACTGTTGGGGTATTGACTTTATGGGACCTTTTCCTCCATCTTTTGGTTATCTTTATATTCTTCTAGCTGTTGATTATGTGTCCAAATGGGTGGAGGCTATGGCTTGTCGTACTAATGATAACACAACCGTGGTAAAATTCTTAAAAGAAAACGTGTTGTCTAGGTATGGTACACCACGTGTCATCATCAGTGACCAAGGGACACATTTTTGTAACCGTTCTTTTGAAGCTTTGATGCGTAGGTATGGTGTTCTTCATAAGATTTCCACCGCATACCATCCACAGACAAATGGGCAAGCTGAACTCGCAAATAGGGAGGTCAAGCAGATTCTAGAAAAGACTGTTAATCCGAATCGCAAAGACTGGTCTTTACACCTTTCTGATGCATTATGGGCTTACCGCACTGCTTATAAAACTATTCTAGGGATGTCTCCTTATCGCCTTGTCTATGGAAAAGCTTGTCATTTACCTGTTGAGCTAGAACATAAAGCTTATTGGGCTGTCAAAGCCCTTAACTTTGATTTGAGTGTTGCAGGTCTTCAAAGAAAGTTACAATTGTCTGAAATAGAAGAATTGCGGAATGATGCCTATGACAACTCCAAGATTTACAAGGCTAAGATGAAAGCGGCTCACGACAAACAAATCTTGAGGAAAAACTTTGAGCTAAATCAACGAGTTTATCTTTATGATTCTCGATTGCATTTACACCCTGGAAAGTTGAGATCTCGATGGACTGGACCATTTGTCGTAAAGCACGTTTTTCCAAATGGAGCGGTGGAGATTGAGGACCCCACTGATGGGCGAATTTTCAAAGTTAATGGGCAACGGTTGAAAAATTATGTGGAAAGGGAAAGTCAGTTTATGTGTCTCGAGGAGATCTCTCTTGAGCCTCCTGTCTATCCTAATTAATCAGGTTCTATCTGTCTCATCTATCTATACCATATCTTGACTTTTGTACCATATCTTGATTTTATTTTTGTTTTTATTATTTGGTTGTCCTTGCTTTTATTATTTTTCTACCCCATATCTTGACTTTGTCTTTGTTTCTATCATCTATTTGTACAATATCTTGACTTTATTTTTGCTTTCTTTATCTCATTGTCTTGCTTTTATTATATGTTTGTCCTATAATTTTTACTTTATTTTCTATTTTTGCTTTTATTTTATTTTGCGTGTTTTATTTTACTTCCCGGTTAAGTGGCGGATACGGTACTCCGTGACTAATTAAGTCGGTTTTTCAGTTCCCTAAAAACTGTAACCCAAACAAAAATCGTGCATTCTTTTACCTTTCAAAATGGATACGATTCTTTCAAACCTTCGTAAACATTTTCCTTTTCTTCCTTCAAATGCATTGCTCAAAATTTACAAAGCACGGTTTGCAAGGTTAAAATTACTAATGCTCATGAGTTTACCTGTTGATATACGATGGTTAATTGAAGCCAAAGTTCGATTATCTGGTGAATGTTCAAAAGCCTTTGTTTCTTTCATGCCTGGTTTGGGTAAAAGCTCTTACGCAAAAAAGCGAAGAGCAAAAAAATTACAAGTTTGTCACAAATGTGCACGATGGACCTGTAACAAGCGATGTCGCTCTTTAGGATATGTGTCTGTCAATCGAGAAGATAAGATTCAGTTCATTAAGGATGGACTGAGTAAGGAGTCTCTAGATAATATCTTGTTGACTCTTGAGACGCATCCTTGTGGACTTGTGCATCGAGAGATTTTAAGATTATGGACACAATTTCGGGAAGAGCAAGAACGCTATAGTCTCGGGAATCTGACTCAAAATGACCCTGTTTGCCAATTTATAAGAAAATTGGATGGGAAGCATATCCCCAACTCATAGAAGGTGTTTCAGCCGTTACTGGACGTAAAACCAGAGGAAGATGTGAGCCACAATCACAACTACCTGTACATATGCACTCTTGCTGTTATTTTTGAGTTTCTATTTTATTTTTATTTTCAACGTTTGTCAGACAAACAGTTGAGCTACCTATATAGATGTCATTATTGTACCACCTTTTTGCATTCTATAAATAAATCTCATGTTCTTCATTTGCATATACATAGTTAGTGAGTTGTATCAAAATGGAGGGAACCTCAGCTCGTCGATTTCGAAATATATGTGTATTTTGTGGATCTCAGCCTGGTAAAGATATAGCTTTTTTAGAAGCAGCTCATAATCTTGGTAAGGTTCTAGCTGAGAGAAAACTTCATTTAATTTATGGGGGAGGTAACTGTGGGTTAATGGGGTGTGTGTCAACAACTGCATACTCAAGAGGAAGTCAAGTTTTAGGCATTATTCCTAAAGCTTTAGTTAACGTTGCTGGGAAAACAGTTGGAGAGGAATTACAGGTCTCATCCATGCATGAACGCATAGCTCATATGATTGTAAATGCAGATGCCTTTATTGCTTTACCAGGATGTTTTGGAACAATGGAAGAAATCTTTCAAGTTGTCTCTTGGGCCTAACTCAATATCCACTAGAAACCCATAGGTTTGTTGAATGTCAATAATTTCTTTGATTGTTTATTGTGTTTTGTTAATCAAGCTGTGGAACAAAGATTTATCTCACAATCAGCACAACGGATCCTTGTCTCTGCCTCAACTGCTGATGAACTAATTGATAAATTGCAAGCTTTTGTTTATGAACCAGACCCTGAAGCATCTCAAATTAATTGGTCAGTGGAAATGAGCAATAAGAGAAAATTGGATCTGACACTTCGTTTGTAACTTTTCTTACTTTTGGCTTTGTTCACAATATTTTATTAAGTGTTTTTCAGGTTTGTTTCTCTTGAATGACTGAAACTTCAGGTGACGTTTCCTATACTTTCTCTTTCTACATTTAAACATTGAGGGCAATGTTTCGTTCTGGTTGGGGGTAGATAGGAGGCATATGTTTTGCATTGCATTTAATAAAAAAAAAAAAACCTATTGGTCTGAGAATGGCAGTGTAAAGAGTTCATTATCTCTTGAGACGCATTCTGGATCTATTAGATCCGAATGGCAGAGTAGGGAGTATAGTTTTGACCTCTTGAAACGCATTCTAACTAGTTGATTTGTTTTTGATTTTTGAATTATATTTCATGCACAGCTGCTTATTGCATGTTTTCTCGGTAATTCTTGTCTAAATGGGTTTGTTTTTCTATCTAGGTATGATTTCAAAATTATTGGTTTGAGTCATCTTTTCTATTTAGGTTATCAAAGAATAATTTCTGAAATTATTTTGAGCATAATGTTAAGCCTTGTGGTAAGATGATGATTCAATGTATATAGCCAAGAGAATTCTCATGTTTAAGTTCACATTTTTTTAATCTCACACATCTTTTGTGAGTGAGTGGAGAGGTTGAGAAAACAGCTTACGAACTTTCATTGATCTTTTGAATTGATTAATCCTTGGTTAGAATGTCATTACTCGAATTGAGCTAAGGGACGATTCAAGATGAAATTTCAATTCTTGTGAAAAAAAAAGAAAAAAAAAGAAAAAAAAGAAGAAGAAGAAGTCAGTTCGATTCAATAATGTCTTCATTCAATTTTAGAATATAGAAGTTTTATGAAGCAGTCTTTTCTCATCAAGCTGTATTGATTCACTCAAGATAAATGAAGTCCTAAAGGTAGCATGTTGCAAGAATGGTTTGATTCTAAACATTGGATTTTCCTATCTTTGGATCAATGTTAGTTGTCTGTCTGTCCTTAAATGTAACATTTCCTTGAGTGTTTATTCTATTTTCCAACTACATGAGAGAAATCATAGCCTTTTTAAACAGTCGTTCACCTGTGAGGATATGAACTTGAGGCTTTTACATAGAGTAATTTTCAAGGCTATATGTGTTGCGGTTCGTGGTAAGAAGGCTTGGCTTGATTCACATGTGCTCAGTTTTGGAAGTTATGATTGAAATAACCTTTATAGCAATTGTGATCTTGAACTGACTTTTTGTTTGAAATGCTGAAGTAGTTCTTCATGCTTCATTTACGCTTGAATTGCTAGGGACTAGCAATAAGCTGGCTGGGGATTGTGATAAACGCATGAAAGTACACTCTTAAGCATAAATAATTAATGCTAATTGGACAGTATTATAAAGCTTTTATGATATTTTAGCATAATTATTTTGCTTATGCCTCTTTTACATTTGTTTCATTTCTTTTGCATTTTCTTTAGTCTTTATCTTGAAATAAAGTATTGTCATTAAATTGTGATTAACGAAAATCATTTTTTCAGGTTTAATAAAATGGACACAACTCTCAATCTATAGATCAAAATGGAGAGATTAATGAACCTGGAGCAACATGTCTCAATTTTACACAAAGTTGAAGAACAATCAAAAGCCCAAATCCAACATTTGATGGGCCGAAATTGAGACACAACAAAACCAAATTGTAGTTGTTTCTCAGCCCGACCCATGTCCAGTATTTGGGCCATATCTCAGAGAATACTTGTCCAAATTGCATGAATCTGGTGGCCCTGAAAAGCTGAGACAAAATCCTACAACTTTCATGTTTTCCACAAAGCCCAATTCGGTCCATTTGGTGGTCAAAAATCAGCTGCAAGTTGGTGGCCGACATTGTGGAAAAATTGGTGGAAGTTTGGTGTAATAGTTCCATTTCATCACCTATTTAAGGACAACTTGAGGAATTGAATGAGGAGAGAGAAAAAATCATTTGAGTTCACATTTTATCATTGTATATTGCAATTCTCTCTTGTATTTTCTCTTTAGAAATGATAAGAATGAATTGTAAGTTAGGCTAGAACTCTTGGTAAGGCTAGAGATGAACTTGTATGTGTAGTTTATCTATTTCTCCACTTTCATTCTACCTCAAGGGCTATAAAGATTGTATGTTTGTTTATGTGTTAAACTCTTTCTCATCATGTGATTTCTTTTTAATCCAGAAATTATAATTCTCAATTTCATATAAATTCAGTCATGCTTTCTTTATGTGATTCATGTTGAATTATAATTGTTACTGGTAGTTTCGTTTTATGAGTTAATCCTTTACTACAATATTGTCATGTGATATATTGTCGCTCTTGGATAACTTGTAAGGATGAATGTTGTTGGTAAATATTGCTTGTAAAGAGTTTATGCATATCAAATACATGTGTTTATCATTTATGCTATACTATACATATTTTCCGATTGATTGTTTGGGATGTGAAACTTTCAATTGAGTTATAATTATTAAATCAAAGTGGAGATTAGATTTACAAAACATATAAGTAATTCTCGATGCCTTACTTCTTAATTACCATCGATTGTTTCCAATTATTAAACATTGTATTTTCTTTAGAACCAATCACTTCAAAGTTAAGTTTTATATCTTTTATATTTTTTGTTTTACTAACCTCTTTTATCAAAGGCCTCCTTGTGGATTCGACACCTCAACGTATACTACAATAACCACGGTATATTTTGGACGTAACCAAGGTGGCATGCAGAATGAAATGAGCGTGAAACTATTTGTGATGTAATGAACCTGTTTTAGCACATGGGCATAGTCGAAACAAGGTGAAAATTCATGGCTTTGTGCCATTGAAGTGTTGTTTGCGTGGACTTGGAAGCATGACTGGATATTGGAGACAAATTTTGGCAAATTGAAACTTGCAGGAAGATAAACCCGTGATTGAGTAGAGTTGAGTTTTGGGTGTGGACTTGGCGATGAAATGACCACATGAGAGAAGGAAAGTATGGGTAGAAATAAAATAAAAGTGTAGTAGTGGAGTGCATGTGCATGGCATGATGAAAATATGCCAATGCAATGGACGATTTGTAAAAAGCGTGAGCATAAGCATATAGGAAATAGTTTAAAACTCATTCTAGCATGTTGGACTATGCATTAAAATATTAAGAATGGTGAGCACGTTAACCATGGTTCAATAGCCATTTTCGATGCATAATCACATGTAGCTAGGAAGGCATGATAGTGGATATGAAACACTGCAAGCAAACTAGCATGGAGACTCGTAAACAAGTCAGAACACATAGAGAGATTCAACGTTTAACACCAAACAGCGATCACCAAGTAGCCATGGGCGAGGGGCGAGTGAACAAGGGGCAGCACCCAAGCAACCATGGGCTAGCTCGCGAAGGTCGAGCATGCGAAGGGCGGGCTCGTGAGAGGCGAGCTACATGCGAAGGCCGAGCTCGTGAGGCGCGAGCTGCACGCGAAGGCCGAGCTGCATGCGAAGGCTGAGCTCGCGAGGGGCGAGTTGCATACGAAGGCCGAGCTCGCGAGGGGCTGGCTACACGCGAAGGCTGAACTGCATGTGAAAGCTAAGCTACATGAGAAATTTCATTCTCATTTCTTCGTAATTTTCAGTTGCAGGGGCCTTTCTGTAAGTTTTGAAAACTTCATTTTTAGTTGTAGGAGTTTTTCTGTAAGTTTTGAAAACTATGAATAGGGGTCATTCTGTAAAATCCTAAAACTTGCACATCTCCCCTAAAATTTTCAAGCTTGTTGACCTTTTTTTTTCTTTTAAGGACCAGTTATATATTTTTGGTCAAAGACTAACTTGATATTTTTCAAGGGCGAAAAGTATTTTTCAAGGGCTATTTTAAAAAGTTTTCAATGTAGTCCTTTGGCATTTCTTTTCTCTCATCTCTTCTCTTCCTTAGTAGACTTGGTTTGATAACTAACGACTCATCTTTAACTGTGCAGATGGCTAGAATTAAAACTGTGATAGTGCTATGAGGGGAACCAAGTCATCAAACCTAGTCGACAAGTAACAAGGATCTTGTGACTAACCGTAGAGAGGTTAACGAGTTTTATCAAAACTTTTTTAGTCAAGATCGTGAGCTAGGGCATAATTTTGTTAATCACAATGTGATAGATGCTGAGGGGAAGAGTGACTTGTCATCCTCTGCTACCTCAAATAGTGATCCTGAAGTTGAACAGTGGTGAGAGGTTGACCATATTGATAATCAACTATAGGGTGACCGATTAAAAATATATAGAGCCTATTTCCTTATCCTGGATTCAGTCACCCTATTTCTTCCAAAGAAAGGTGATCAATGGAGCAAGCCACCATGAGGTGTCATTGGATTAAGCTTGAAATTACTAAGAGCTGGTCTCGGGGTGCCTTTTGGTAATTATGTTCGACGGATGCTGGATGCTATGGGCATTGCCCCTACCCAATTGTCAGCCAACGGGTGGAGACTTCTGATAGCATTTTAAAGTTTGTTCAGAAATGCAGTTCTGGGTGATCCTACCATCAACCATGTTAAGTATATTTTTGCCATTCATCCACCAAATGGAGAGAAGACGGGTTATTATTACATATCCCAACGAGGGAAGACGGATGACCCTAACCACCTTTTTAGCATTCCCTTACATGTGAAAGAATGAAAATTTAAACAATCTTGATGTGGTGGTGATTGGAAGTACCAAGAGGGTGCCCATCCAAAGGGCGAGAAGTTGAGGATTAGGAGGCGTTTTGATTTTTGTGGTAACCTATTATAACAATACCAGCTCTATTTTCATTATAAAAATTATGATCAACTGACTCTTTTTTTTTTCAGCTCCTTGGACCAAATACTCGATTTTATTTCAAAAAGAAAGAAACGACTTGCAAGAGGTACTCATACTACCCATTGATTCAAAAAACGTAAATAATCTCATTGATCGGGAGCAATTGATCCGCCTTGGCTTGTCACCTCTAATACCCCCAGAAGGTAACCTTCATTATTTCTTTCTGATCTTACCTCATTTAATTAAGCATATGTTTGCTTTCTTATCAGTTTTATTTTCGCGCAGGTCTATTTCCTTTACACCCAACCAAGAAGCAGTTTGCCCAACTTGAAGCCAAGATGCCTCTTAAACCCTTTGCGAATGATAGGCCTGGTCCTTACAAGAAGAAACGGAGTGGAAGTCCTCTAACTCTTGGACCTTTAAAGAGGAAAGCCAGTGATCACAAGGAAACCTCTATACATAAGTCTGTGCCTGATAAGTCTATCTCTGTTCAGCCTATGGACGAAGTAGCAATCTCAAAGCCCACTGGAAGTAAGTTGCCCCTAATCTCTCAACTACCTAGGCGTTTTACCTTTGATAGTATAGGCTTTCAAAGTGGCTCGACATGTGGAGACTACTTTCGTGAATTGTCTCAAAGTGCTGCACATTTCATGCCCACTAATGTCTTTTCCGAGAATGCAAAACTTACATTTTTTTATGCGATCGCTGTCGGTATTGGCATCATACTTCAGGTTGGGTTTTATTAAAATTTTTTCTTCTTTTTTTTCATACTTTTGAAAGACATGCCTCATCTGTTTTCCTCTCTTTATCTTTCTTTTTGTATGCGATAGGACCCCTAGCTCAGGGAGAGTCTACTAACACCAATCTTCTAAAGGAGGTCAATCATCTCGCTTCTGAGGTTGCCGATTGGAAGGGGAAACAGCAAGTCTGCCTTGGCAATTTAACTGAAATAGAGAGAAAGATGGTAGAGATGAAAGAACAGATAGGCAAAATGAAAGCTAACTTGTCCGAAGCTAAGAAGGAGGCAGCTATCCAGCATAACAAGGTAAATGATTTTAGTCCAGAATTTTGAGATAGGACTGTTACTGAGTAAAATAGGATTGAGAAAGCAATTGGTCGCTTTCGTAGGGGTCGTATTTACCAGCAAGCTATGGAATGTTCTTATATTGATGGGGTCAATAGGATGCATAAATGGTTCCATGATCGCTACCTAGAGATTGATTAGTTTCCCATAACTGAAGAGTTAAACTTGGTGGCAAAGTCTATCCCAACAGAAAATTCTAATCCTGAGCAATTCCACCGATTCATACTCAAAGATGAGGATTATGAGTCGACGTTGGACATAGCATCCTGGGAAGCCAAGCAAGGTGACTCTTCATCTGAAGATGAAGAGGGAGATGATGAGGCCATTTCTTAGAGGTAGTACTCAAAGTTCTTTCAACTAGTTAGATGCTTATTTATAGGGAATGATCATATTAAAGTGGTTTTCTGAGCCTTGACTTTATCTTTCATTGTTTTTGTTTTTAGTTTAATGCCATAGGTGAGGATTTGTCCTTACTTGGACTATATGGGTGGCACTCTTCTGCCAATTTTGAAATAATAAGAACTCTTAAAACTTTTTCTAGTGTTGTACCTTTTTGGTCCTTTCATCTTCTTGCAACTTGATCATAAATGAGCTTTAAAGACGTACGATTTATAATATAATAAATCGACTGCTTTATTGATAATCTCTTTATAGGTCTCCCTATGGAAGTTATTACACATGCATAAGTCCCTAGAAGGATTTATTACATATATAAAGAGATTATGGATAATACTTCTTTAAATGCTCAACATTCCATGGATGACGAAGCAACCTCCCATCCATGGTGACCAGTCTGTAGGTGCCTGGTCGGATGACTTCTTTGACTCGATAAGGACCCTCCCAGTTAGGCCTCAATGCTCTATCAGTGGGATCTCAAGTATTTTGTAGTACTTGTCTCAAAACAAGATCTCCTTCATGGAAAGATCGACGCTTAACCTTAGAGTTAAAATGTCAAGCAACCCTCTCTTAGTAAGCAGCAACTTTTATACCACTGAGATCTCTTTCCTCCTCAAGAAGATCCAAGTTGAGTTGAAAGGCTCCATGATTAAGCTCTTCACTATATCCCTCAGTATGAGGTGATGGAATACCAATCTCAACAGGAACGACTGCTTCTAAGCCAAATGCTAAGGAGTATGGGGTTGCCCTTATTGCTGTGTGGGTAGTGGTTCAGCATGTCCAAAGTACTTATGGGAGTTTCTCTGGCCATGCACCTTTCCTAGCATCTAATTTAGTCTTGAGGAGGTGTTTAATAGTTTTGTTAACAGCCTCCACCTAACCGTTTGCTTAAGGATGAGCTGGAGAGGAAAAGCATAAAGAGATGTTCAACTCCTTACAGAAGTTCCTAAAGTTTGAGTTGTCGAATTGCTTGCCATTGTCTGTAATAATGGTGTGAGGGATACCAAACCTATAGACAGTTGACCTCTTTACAAAGTCTGTGATCTTCTTTTCAGTAATTGATGCGAGGGGTTCAGCTTCCGCCCACTTAGTGAAGTAATCAATTGCAACAATAGCATATTTAACTTGTCCTTTACCCATTAGAAGAGGTCCAATAAGGTCTAGTCCCCATTGGGCGAACAGCCATGGGTCCACCATTGGCGTCATGTTCTCAGGAGCTTTCCTTGGAATACTGGCACATTTTTGGCACTTGTCGCACCTAGCTGAAAATGCCTTAGCATCCACTACAAGAATTTTTCATATATTTGTCATATTGAATTTTTTTGTTTGACAGCTTTTTTAGAAAGTGAGAAATATAACCTTAATATAAAAGTCAAACCTATATTGTGTTCATATTTGTCACTCATTGTTTTGACTATATTATATATTTGTCACATTTTTAGATAATGCCAAGTATGTAGACAAGCATATACTTTTTTTTGGAAAAATTACTATTCACATAAAAATAGACAAGCATATACAGTAACAAAACTTTTTGTCTTACTCCGTATTACAAAGTATTTCAAAATTTATAGAATATATGGATTTTTATGTAATTTTTAGGGACAATTTTGACAGGTCATAATAGATGAGGATTTTGTGGAAATTTAATATATTATATAAGGAAAGAGATGTTTCGATTAACCCTAATCCCTCCCTAAACGGCAAGCCTTAACTTCTAACCACTCGCCAAGCGCCGTGGTCCTGCAGGACCTCTGCTTCATTCTGCCATAGCCACTCGCCAAGCCGTCGTCCAACGGCGTCAACTCTCGAGTCCCGATTTGTTCGGAAATCATCTTCTTCCCGAAGCATCAAAACAAGACGCCTCCAATTAAAGCTTTTTTGTTAATCTGCACACTCCCGACGCACGCTATGGACACTTCTTCCTTTGTTTTGAAAGCGAGGACCGCCTTCCATTCTGCAGCAGCAAAAGCGGAGCGCGTCTTCACTAACTTCAAATCTGACCGAGGTCCTCCTATTTTCTTCCCTTTTTCCAATTTCATTTTTAGTATTTTTATATTTTTGTCAATCTGGATTTTGCCTTTATTTGATGATTCCTTTTTATTTTATTTTTATTTTTAATTCTTGACGTTTATGGTTTGATTGGAGTAGATGCTGATAAGCACTCGCCGTCTTTGCAAAATGAAGGCGAGTCAAAGGTGTGTCCGTCGTTGATTTCTGAATTTAGTGTAGAAGCATATTTCTAAATTATTAGTTTCTGTTTGGTTGTTGAGAAATGGAGATAAAATGGACTTATTTTTGAGGAAGAGAAAAAAGATATGCTTTTTAACTGATCAGTTGCATCAGAGTTTAATTGATTTTTCTTGACTTTTGTTTATTTTTCTATCTTCGTCTTGCATTTTCTTGAAAACTGAAAACAGTAGAAATGAATTCGTAAAATTTTGATGGCGAATTGAAAGAAGCATTGCAGTTTCCGGTTGTTAATAGTTTGTTAATTTTAGTGTTGTACATTGTCTTAGTTAATAGGAGAAAGAAGAATCAACGGATGAAAAATGTGATTTATTTTTTTTCTTTTTGTATGTGTTTTTGTCTTAATTTTGAACTTGAATGGTGCAATGCAGGGTCACGACGAGGTGAAGCAATCGCAACCAAGGTGGAGGCCTTCATAATTAGTGACAAAACAGGATTGGCAAGATAGGTTTAGGAACATAAGATTAGGAAGAAAAGGGGTTGAAGGACCCGAGAAAATTGAAAAATCAACCATGGCGGTTCCAGTTTATGATGAAAATTTGTACATACTTAATATGAAAAATGATCAAGAAGCAAAGGCAAGAAATCTGAACTTGTCCCAACCCCTATGCTTTATTTATTTTATTCCCTTTGATTAATTAATCAAGACTTTGTTTTGTAGGGGTTGGAATTGATCACCTTGCTAGAACGTTTAAATGCCATTGATGTAAATAACATTCCTTCGGTGTCTGTCTTGAAGCAATTGGCTGTAGCCATTGAGTGAGTCTCAGCTATGAATTTTATTTATTTTTTAATGTATTTCTTATGTCTTGCAAATGATTTGTTGGGTTTTTGAACCTTTACTTCTCTCATGGAGCATGTGTCTTCATATGAAATTATTTGTTTTCTCCTTTAGTAGGATTTACTATTTGCTGTTCATTGAAAGATGATTTTTAGTGACTATGAATTATCTCCTCTTATATGTTTTGAAGTAGTCTCTAGGATAATGGGTGTTTTAATTTCTGACTACTTGATAAAAGATCCAATGAATAACTATGATTTTTCGGCAACGTATATGTTCTTAACTTTACGAATGCATTTTTCTTTTACTGCTTTTCCAAGGGTGGAAAGAAGTTTAAATCAATAAAAGATTTTTTGGCATCATCTGGAAATTCTTCTCCCATCATGGAAAGGGCGAGCTTGAGCTTCTCTGCAGTGAAGTCATTAGTTCTTCGTGAGAAAGAGGATAAACTGGCATCTGATTTTGGCACTGACGAGAGAGTTCTGTCTCTAATTCGTTTGCTGTTTGATACAGGTAGATTAATACATTGGGTAACCTTGATAGTGTCATATAGTGGGGAAAAAAAGTTTTAATCTGTTATATTCGGTGTCATCTTGTGATGATCTTTCACTTCCATTTTAATATCTGCAAGATGTTTGCAGAGGGGAACTTCCTCAGAAGGAAGATTTGCTGTGATTCAGAGGCATATGCGACTATGTCAACTTTTCCTAGAGATATTCATGGTGCTCCTGCTGAAAGCTTTATTGTTAAGCTAGCTAAAGTTATTGGCGACTGTAAAACCCTGCGAAAAATGGCATTGTTCTGGTGCAGAGTTGTTACTGAAGTAAGTGCCTTTTACTGAACTCCAGTGATCTGAGCTAGTACTTGCTGAAGGAAAACTTCACTCATGCAACATTCCTTTTGCTTTTTCTACAACTTGGTTCCTGTTTATGTTAATAGAATTTGCACTTCTTTTGAAGACCCAAATTTGTATTATTAAATTGATTTGAAATTCAAAAAATTGATACATTGGATTTGGAGTACTGCTACTTGTATACTGGTTTTTAGCTAACAATCCATATCTGGAACTTCTGTACGTGCAACTAAGAAGACTTTGGTCAGAAGAGCAACATGCTCCTGGGATCCCTCAGGATGAGAATCCAGATCTAAATTCATGCCTTTTATATCAACAGCTGCATGTTATAAATTGTTGTCTTTCAAGGAAAAGGCGTCGTTCTATTGCTACTGAATCATTAGATTCTGTGATGATGCAAACCAATCCAAATGTTGAAGGCTCATCTCTTTCTACAGATAAATTACCTGCAAGCCATATTTTGTACGCTAGAATTAGCATTGGAGAACTTATTCTTCGACTAGGTGCTGATCGTCCAACTAATTTAACAATGTTGGAAACTGGAGAACCTGTATACTCCCCCGTCACTCAGGTTTGCTTTGTAATTCTGTACTAATTAATACATCTTAATTTACTTCCATCAATTTGATCTCTATGCCTTTGGACATATATAGGAAGGACCTTTGCTTACTGAAGATCTTATTGGAGAAACAGAAGAGTTGGTGCTTCGAACAGGGAAGTCAGTATTTATATCGAATAAATTTAGTTTGACCTTGTCATTTGTATCAAGGTTTTAAAGAATAAAATTTAGTTTAGACAATTGAATTAAATTTGGATCCTCATACAATGCCATCAACAACAGTCACCTGAACTTTCCTCTCATGTGGACCTAACAATTTAAAATATAATTTTGAGATAAAATTTTAGGATATATAAAATTATTTGTTTGTAAAATATATTACATATAGATTTCAATTATGTTAACATGTCATGTAACAACTATGGATATCAAATTAATCTAGGCTCCGTTTGCAAACCTATATCGGCAATTCTTTAAAATCATATCGGACTGAGTTATATATAGGATATTACACATCTTCCATGCACCAATAGCCAAGTATGTCAATATTACTTTTACAATCTTGTTAGTCCGGTCTATGTGTGTTGATGGATACAACACTTTTTTTTTCTTACTACTGTAATTTGACATAGATTTGTTAGTTTTAGATGAAATTTGTTAGAGTTGATTTTATGTTTTCTTTTAAAAGAATATTAGTTCTTACAAATCTTTAGTACAAAATCATGTTATCGTAACTTTAATGAAATAGTAAAAGTTGAAAATAAATAAATTAATTTCGAAATAGATAAGATGATTATCACATAAAGAATGCATATTACTTATTTATACATTAGGGTTGAAATTTGTCTAAATTATTTGTAACATACTATTAGTTTTTTAAAGACTAGTAAATATTCAAGGAGATCCGTATATTTCAAAAATAAATAAATAAAATAAAATAGATATGGCCTGCGCTTTGCATCGCATGCCATAAATATGCACAAAGCCAAGGTGGAAGTAAAATCTGCGCGTTTAGACCCTTATTATTATTATTTTTTTTAAAATTACTGTTTTTCAACTTCAAAACCGTTTATTTGAATTGAACCACAACAACCTGCTGAACCTACCCGCCAATTTCCTCTCAAATGTCAAATCCAGCGTTTGAACAATTCTCACTCTTTCGTTCACAAATATGTAACAGAAGGTTATCTACCTCCTCAAATCATTAATTAATTATCTCATTTGATTTCCTGATTTCTAAGTTTTCTTTTTAATTTTTTTTATTTTTCAGATTTGACGATGCAACCATTCGTGTTCTCGAATCGGTGCTCGTTTCCAAAGACGTCAAATCGCTAATGAAAGTACGATCTAACTTGAGAGAGCTCATGAGATCTGAATCTCTATCCGTTATTCGCGAAATTTCAGAGAAGACTGGGGAGCAGAAGCTTGTGATCCTCGAATTCTTCGTTCGCGTTTTTGCTCTCTTAGGCGATATCGAGGTACTATTGCAAATCCTGCATTTCGATTATTAAATTTATTATGTGCTATTGACAATTTGAATGACTTGCCTAGCCACAAAATAGTTTTGATTGATTCATTTTTGAAGTGCTCAAATGTTTCTAGAGTTGTTTGGCTTTGAGATATGAGGCCTTGGTTTTATGGGATCTCAGATCTACAAGTTGCAAATGGCTTCAAGTCTCGCAAAACGAAAGGCTAAGCTTTGCTGAGCAGTTGCTAGAGAACGGTTTTTATGCCATTACTGGAAAGGTCATATTCTTTTTTGTCTTGAGCGAGTTAAATCTCACAAGCCTATGAAGTAATAATTTCACAATATACTCTCAAGTAGTCACAATTATTTGACTAGTTAATTATTTGTCTCAAGTGAACTCCAGTGAAGCTCAATTGAGCTTAAAGTTCATTTCTGGTGCATGATTTCCTTCTAACTATATTTTCTGTACGAAGTACACAATTTTTGATAGTGTGGTTGGTTAATGATGCCACGTTCTAAATTCTATAAGGCCAGGACCTTCAATGTGGCTCTAAAATTTAATTGTGGCTGATACTTTGCTTTCATCCCAAATTTTCGTTAGGTGCTCAGAAATCTTCTATTTGATTTCGCGGGAATCTAGTGGTTTTGTACTCTTCTAATCTAAAACTTTGTTGTTGTTGTTCTTCTTCTTCTTAAATTTTGCTTATTTAGGCAGGTGAACATGTACATTCATACCTCCAGAGGAATGACACTGCAGACGAACAAATGAGTGATATAAAAGTTACTAAAAGATTGAAGAGAATCAAGGATTGTGCTGTGGCACTGATAGCTTCATACTCTGGTATGTGTGTGTGTGTGTGTGTGATATGTACAACAGTTAAAATGCACGTCAAATTTCATGTAATGACTTAGACAATGTAATTGGCCATCTCTGCATTTTGAATGGAGGTCCTAATTAAATAATGATTTTTGAATATATTAAATTGAGATTAATTTTTTTTCAGTAGCTCTGATCAATAAAATTTACTACTAGATAAATGAGGCATCTCCCCGTTCTTGGACATTAGTGAACTTAGTTTTACTTGCTGCAATAGTCTGGTTACGATTCTCGTTCTTCTTGTTGACTAATATCTGTACACAAGAGTTATATTGAACTCTTGCATGCTATCAATTAATCGTTACAAATTTTGTTCGATAATTTAGTTCAGGCGCAAGCAGCAGAGTACTTGAAGAAGAAAACAATTTCAAGGAGCAAAGTAGATTCTTCATATTGTCAATAAAAGCAATGCGTAGCAAGCACCCTGTTCAGAAACGGAATTAAGAGGCGAAATATAGCAAAGTTGCATGAACTACAAGACTCGCAGAAACTTAAATAGATCATTGAAAATTCTCCTTATGCAAATGCAGTCTATTTGATAAGCTCACAATATCATCTGATTTGCCCTAAAAAGAGATGTAAAGGCCCTTGTGAATGGATAGAGATAAACATATGTCGGTCAGACTTTCTGTATTTTACCGCAATTACACTCTATTAGGAATATAAAGCAGATCCTCGTCATAGAAAATCCTGACTTAGAAATCTTCTATATCTTACCTCACTTATAGATATCTTAATTTCCATGAAATAGGTCCACTTTCTCACATTCTTTTTACCTTCTCAGTTATAGGAGCACAACTACATGTGTTTGATAAAGTTTCTTAAATCCTTTTGGATTTTGGCAACCTTTTTCAGAATAGTAGTTGTGAAGAAGATTGTTGAAGGATCGATTAAATTACAAACCAAACAACCATTATTTCATTTTATTTATTATTACACGCCAAGAGTCAATGAACCCTTGTGCCCTTTGCGAGCACTACGTAGGCATACCGCATACAAAACAAACTCTAAACTATTGATTGTTACTGCAGGTATCTGCTGCCCGAGAGGAAGTACCTGGTAGAAGAGGTTATCCTGGGTATATGTATACTGATTTGGCCTAAATATATGAGCGTGCTGGACGAATTGAAGGCCAAAATTGTTCCATCACCCAAATTCCTTTATTAACTATGCCAAATGATGGTATGCATCCTCAAACCATAATGAGTAGCTACTATAAATTATTGTATTTCCTGCTTTATTAGTGGGCATTCTTGAACTCTTTTCCTTTTAATTTTGGCCAGATATCACACATCCCACTCCTGATCTTACGGGATATATCACTGAGGGGCAGATATACATTGACAGGTAGCTCTATAATAGACAAGCAATGTTATTAATCTTTTGTTATAAAAGGCATCTATTCAGTACTCTGATATGATGATGGGAGATATTACTTCATAATAGACTTGTGTTTTAGTTGATTGTTGGAACTTCAGGCCCTTTTATTTGCAAATATAGCCAACCTATGATTTGCTATAGTTTTATATGTCCATAGATTGGCATGCTATAGATTGAACTTCTCAAAATCAAAATTGACTCATTGTTTTGTGTCACTAGTCAGTCTTCTCTATTCCTGCTTTGCTTGGGTCAATATTGGAGGTAACTTGGGTTTGAAGATGGGTTATAACGATGCAATTGGGTGAAATATTTTAGTTGCCAATCTGCTGGATATCTGAAATGGCCAATACTACCTATCAAGACTATAATATTATTTAGCCTGATATTGAATTGTAATGTGGATTAAGTTCTGAGAAACAGTTACTAATGCATTTACCATGAAATTGATTAGTTGAGTAAGGTTGCAAGTATTTTGAACTAAAGATTTTTCCATTTGAAATTTGTAGATATATCCACCAATCAATGTTCTCCCATCTCTTTCTCGTCTGATGAAGGTAAGGATGCGTTCTTGTATGCTTCAAACTCTCAATTTGCTGAAGAGGGTCCAATCTTATCGATTAAGAAAAGCTTATTTGTACATGCATATTCTTAATGCTATGATCTATGTTGTTTACAGCTCTAAGAAAGTCATTATATCATTATATTATTATATATGATTCAGGGTAGTTCTAAATTTTGTTGCATGATCGTTTCCTGCAGGATTCTAGCAAGTTTGTATTCAGGAACTGTGTGTATCTGGAACTACAATTCTCAGGTTAGGCATTGCATTGTTCAGCTGGAAACAAAATTACCATTTCTAATTAATTGAATTGCAGCTATTTATTCAATTTTGATTCTTTACGCTTCTTCCTTGCATGCAATGTACCTTCCTTTTCTTGGTGTAGTGCCATTTCTTTCAAATTTTTCCTATACAAGTGTATTAAGTCATCTTCAAATGTGTGCTTTGGAATAACAAAATGAATATAATGATCCCTGATTGATGAATTATCTTGTCTTGACTATTTTATATTATCTAATACAGACTATGGAAAAGTCATTCAAGGCCACCGAATCACCAGGTATATTTTTTTATTTTGTAGACAGTGGCCTCTTTACAAGATATGAAATTGTGTTTTTGACAATCTTTTATGTGTGCTTGCAGTGAGAATAGCTAAGTTTATAGCATGCAAACAGTGGGTCGTTTGTGCTTTTGATGACAAGTTTATAATTCGTAAACCCACGAGCACAAAGCCATGAGTGGTAACGAGTTTCGATTCTTCTTGTTGTGCGGCATCAATCTCCCGGTAATGTTTCGCGTCGAAAGATTGGAAGGAGCTCTACCTTCCACTAAGTCTCCCAATTCAGGTATTACTTTACAATAATAAAGAATACTATTATTGATTTGTATGAACGACGAATTAACCATCGCTACTCGGAGCTCCTGCTGTAAGCATATCAAAATCAAATAAAATGGCTGGTTAATCCTTCTTCTATTAGTTGCTAACATATTAAACTGTTTTATTGTAAATGTAGCCTTGGTGTTTGTGAAAATGCAGTCTTTTCGTGGGGCTATCCGACTGCTTCAAAGGCATACCTTTAACACCGTAAACACTTCTCCAGCTAACGGATTCATTCTCACCAAATCTCTTAGCCATTCATTTAATTCTTTCAAGAATTCCATTCTGCGATCGCTCCACGTGTTCGCTTCTCGCTCTCAGGTCCAATTTCTTTTTTATTTTATTTATGTTACTGAAAAGTAAATGTTTAAGTGATAATTAGAGGAACGCCTCAATTCATTTCTTAAGCAAGATATAAATGATGTTTTTCCAAATGGGTGTTCTATTCCATCGCAAATGTGTATTTTAGGATGTAGTTAAATGGTTGTGAATCAGTTTAATGAGTTCTATTTTTCATAAACAGTGTTAGTCTAGGATTTTTTTTTTTTAATTATTATGTTCTTGCTTTGTTTTGGGTTGAATTGGACTATTTTCAATGAAGAAATATGTAAAAGAGTTTGTATGATATTTGCCAAGTTTCACCCACAGGTAAAACTTGGCTCCCAAATTGAGTCGTTCACATCGTTCAACTATTATGGTACAAGTAGTAAGGCTGGTTTGTTTCAACCAGAGATAATGGAACCACCTTCGGATAGCAGGTGCATTTTTACCATGGGAAATTTTGTTGAATTAACTTCAAAATATCGTTCTGCAACTGTTTCTGATGTCCCTTCCCGCATTAAGTTTAAAAGGCTTGATAAAATTGCCAGGCACATAATGTTATGATTACAACTGGAGATTAATTACCAAGATAGGAAATATCTTTATTTTTCTCCCTAAGATGATATATCCATAAATTTATAGGGAAGATAAAATCATTATGCAAATGTAATTATATTATTGTTTTACTTATATTTGTAACTAAGATGACGATAGGATCTGATTATAATGCATGCAAGGATTAAAAAAAAATCAACTATATTATATATAAAAACTATAAATTAATTAAAACTTCATCAAATATTTTTAACTAACATATTCAGGTCAAATATGCTTGGAAATTGTTTTAAAAAGTTTTTATCTTCAATGTCTTCTAACTTTGAATTGATTGTCTTGAACCTTTAAACACTGTCAAAATTCCTTTGGTGAGTCAAGGTGGGGGAGAAAACCCACATGAAATTGTTACAATACCTATTGCTACTATTTAGATTCTGTTGTCCCATATTCAACAGAGGCATTTATGTGTTTGTATGTTCATGGTCAAACTCCATTTCGTGATGCTAGAGTTTTACTTCTGTTACTTACTTTTCCTGATCAATTATCTCTACCAATTTGTTCAGTGCAATAGTGATCTTATTGGTTTTCTTTTCATCATGTGTGCTTTCTGTATATAGATTAGGAAATTGGTTGTATGATATTTCTCTAATGAACCTCACTCTTGTTATTATTGTAGATTATTTTTCTGTTCTATACAAGTGTATTAGTCATCTTGTCCCCTAAAATAGTAGTGCTGACGACTCTTTCAACATTGTATGCATGGGTAGATGGAAGCTGTCAATTTGTGTTTTGAGTTACAGCATTTTATATTCGTGTTCATTGAAGCAATCAAAATAATTTTTCCTGAACTGATTATTCTCTGTTTCTAAATGAAGAGTTAAGTGTATTCAGTGGCAGTGGTTGAAAGCTTTTTATCTGTATTGCGATGCTATGCAATCCTTCTGGAATTTAATAATGCTCTCTCTTTTCTTCCTTTGCATTTTGTCTAATTTGTATTTGACTAAAATGACATGGGTCAAAATACATTGAATGCAATCTGGATAATGGCAATCTGGTAACTCTAGTTGTCCTCAAAACTAATCTTTAGTGTGTGGCACATATCCTCTCTTTCTCTCTTCCACTCCATTGTGTGGAAAACTAAGACATATCTGATTTACTATATTTTATTGGTCAAAAGCTTTTTCTGATGATATTGGTATTTATGCTTCATAAGCTTTCAATACTCCCCTCTGCGTGGATCATATATGCATACACGTATAAGCAATAATTTTTGTAAATGTAACCTTTGATGTATAAGATGCATTTGTTGTGTAGTACATCGAAAGGAAACGGTATAATGTATAAGGTGCTAGGTCATGAATTGTTTACTCCATTAATAATTGTCTTTAAATTTAGTGTTCTTTATAGAGTTAGAGAGAGAACCACACAATTGCTATTAAGATGATGTGAAGTATCAGATGATATCAGGTTAGACATATAAGCATGATGCCGATTGTGCCTGTTTCTATTTCTTTATTAGCTTTTAGAGAACTAACTGGTTTGGCCTCTGATGTCTCGCTTTTATTGCAACTTGCTCAGGTGAGTGAACCATATTGCTTTGCTGAATTAATTATCTATTAGGGAGTACCGCTAATAAATCTACCTAGGTTCTTGCTTCACTAAGAATATTCCGTTTATTACACCTTGTGCTTCAATAACATGACCAATGATTTATCAAGTTGTTTCTCAAACAGATGGATATGCTGCTTAAACATATGTTTCTTAAACCATATGTTGTTTCATATGCTCTTTGTATGAATAATATGGTTCCATAGCTATTTTTTCGTAATGCGTTTTGTTTTATTTGCATTTATTTAGATTGCTTATGGACCTAAACAGTTTAACCATAATAGTCAACAGGGTAGAAATAATACAACATGATGTTGTGCTATGAACCAATTATCTTTCTTCTGGATGCACTATTTGTGTTCCTCTACCATCCCAAAAGCAGCTATGTCCTTAGAATATTGTTGTTAGATGCTTCAATTTCTATAAATTATCTCGATGATACTAAATTCCATTGCTTGTCATAATAGAAGACTTAATGAGTGTTGTCTATTCCTCAGAGTCAAAGGGAGTTAAAACAAATAAGAATAAAAAGGAAAATCGAAGGCGAAAAGACCAACTTAAGGACTCATCTTCAAACAGTTTAAATGGAAACCCCAAGGTTGGCACCTCTCTGTCTATCATGGCTTGTGTGCTGCATCCCTTGCATGCATTTTTTATTTCAGGTAAGCCTGTACATGTTTTACTTGCATGTGTCTGATAATCATCATGGTCTTTATTATTATTGTTATTTTTTTCCATCCAACATGAAGAGGATGATATATTTCTCGTATTTGATTGACTATTTTTCTTTTATTATGTTAAGAGTTTTATTCTCTCTCTTCTGCTTGCTGTATTGGTGAGCTTAAGGAGAGTGCATTATGCACTCCAAATAGAACAACGAAGTTGCAAGGCTCTACAGTTATTAGCTTTTCACCTAAGCTTGAGTTTGATGATGGCGATGTTGATGATGATCTGGATCCAGCAATGAAGGAGGAACTTGACAGGTTGGGTGGGCATTTGAGTTTTCTAATTTTTTTTTTTTTTGATTAAGATGACGAATTTGATATTTAACTTCAAATGGGAATTCAAAGTAAATGCAAAAACCGCTGTTGATGCCTCATTTTCTAGATTTTAGATACTACGAGTTATTTTGCCTAACTGTCATCTTAAGGGTTGTTGATGATGAATTTGTATGTTAGTATACCTAGCTTACTTCGTTTAGCTAGAGTAGAATCTCAACTCATTCAAATTTGCTTTAGCTTTTGCATTCTCTTTCTAGAGGTCTTATTTTCCTTCTCTATCTCTTTCTCCAGTTATAAGTGTTGGTAAAAAAGTGAAGATCTAGAATTAGAGTTATGACTCTGAAGGTTAGATTAGGTTTATTATTTGATTTGGTTGTAGTGCTTGTAATTATAGGTCTATATGAGAAAGGTGTGCTCAGCTCTTTGTAATGAATTAACTAGAGCAGTGTTTGTAACGAAGATGAAAGAGAAGCAATGCATTCATAAAAATTTACATCTTCTAGAACATTACAATCTTATAAATATAGATATGTAGCATATACTTTCGTAGAGTTTTTTGGTTGATCATCTATTATCTGACCTCGATATGTTCAATGATATAGATGGTTATTGTGGATGGAATGACATATCATTTTCTCTATCATTATTATTATTGTTCAATGTAAGGAAGTAGAGGACTTTGCTAGGAGATTGAATTCAGATTGGCCGCAACGGATGCAGGAGATTTTATCATTAGGCCAAGAAAGAGGACTTGTATCAGTATCTATGAATGCAAATGGTTCCACACACAGATGTACAAGTATGAGTTTTCTTTTCTTCCCTTATTTTTTTGGGTAAGACAATGTTAATGGGATTCAGCACTGCAGATCAGGTGCATCAATTTATCATTTTAAACAAAAGTTAGTGACATGCATATAAAATTCAGTGATAACTTCTTTGCATTGTAGCATGAATTTTCTTTGCATTTACTTCTTTGCATTCTTTACTAGAATTTTCTTTGTAAAATAAATTTCTTAATAGATCCTATAGAAATCAGCATTTCAGGGAGTCATTAGCCCCTGATATGAGATTCATCTGTCATAGTGAATGTGGACAGATGCCAAATGTTGACCAACATTTGGCCTGTGATATTTACGTAGTAACTTGCTTCTTGGTTAGTGCTTTCATGATTAATAACTTCCATGAATGAATCAATTCTTATCTATTACATTTTAACAGGTGAGTCCATTATTTCTCCCGGAGCCAAGCAAAGGGTTAATACCCCTTGCAGTACCACTAGCCAAAAGTAGCTCAGGTACAGATAAACTATTGTATATGTCTGGCATTTTTTATATTTGAGAAGTGCCAAAGCTGAAGTCTTATGTGATTTCATTTTTAAGTAGGTGTTGTGACTGCATTGCTGAGATGGCCAACAGCTCCACCTGGGTGAGAATATCATATGCTTCTGATTCTTCAGCCTTTTTTTTCTAACATTTTTTCTAAATTCTTTTTAAATAACTTTGCTGCAATAACTGCAGGATGAACAAATTGAATATGTTAAAGAAAAATTGACAGAAGAGGGAAAGGAGCAAGATCTAAACAAGTGGAAACTACCCGCTCAGGTTTTCTCCTAATAATTTTTCTCTTCATTGTTTGTGGCAAGCCAGTCAACACTTAGCTTGTTGTCAATCTGTGTTCATTCTACTCTATTAATTTATTAATGTCAAAACATCTTTTAATTTTCATGATTCGTGTAAATATCTTGCGTCAATTGTTTTTGTTATTTTACTGTTTGCAATTGAAATGTCTTATATCAACATTTTCTGGTGGTAATATTTAAGTTAGGATATGTTCCTTTATTAACTTGCTGGGATTTATGAAAATAGGTATAAGGCTCTAGCTATTTGGGGGTCATTTTTTAACTTGGATATTAAGATGTTGTCTTTGATTATAGTATATCAAATGCTCATTAATGTATGAATTATTGTAGATCAAAGTTATTATTTATTTCCCCCAGTGATTTTGTAACTTCATGTTTTGATGTTTGGTAGAATAGTTGCCCTGTTGTTTGTGTTACCTATACTTCATAGCTTAATTATGTATTGTTATATGCAGGAACAATATATTAGGGACGCAATTGGTTCTCCATTGCTCTTCTTCACCTTGATGCAACCACATGCGGTAAGTTGCTTTAAATAAGTACAGTTTAAGTTAGTAAATAGTTGCATTTTAATTCAGTTTGACAGTTCAAGTTATCTTTTATATATTATTTATCTCACCTTTTTTTGGCGATTTGTTTTAAGTTAGTGTTATGTTTTGCAAATATTTTTGTGCAAACCTTTTTATCTGAATACAACAATTATGAACAAAATGGAGAAAAACAAGTTTGTCTTTTTGTAGTTGAATTTCTTCAACTGCCCAATAGATCTTTAGCTTTTAGTTTCTATATTAACCAAGGTTTAGTAAGTGGGTTTTAATTGATATTAATCGTTTTTCCTTTGTTCTGGCAATTTGTGATGTGATATACCACAGAAGTTGGCTGGTTAGCTTGATTTTAATTTAAGCATATTGCATTTCCTATGTATTGATGTAATTTAAGTCAAAACAATTTGTTCATGGTGTACTGTTGACCATTGCATGTATATGATTAATTTTCTAAGCTAATCTACTTAAGTAATTTGTAAATTGAATTTGTTATGAACAAGTTAAATTGAATTTGTTATAAACAAGGTAAGTGTGTTGATCTTGTACAGTTTAAGTTTAATTTTGTACTTATTGGACTGTTAAGTAGTAGGTTGATTTCGTAAATAGGTTTCATGGATTTTTTTTTTGTTTTGTTAATTTATGCTCTGTAGCTAGCTTTTATATTTTCAAATGTTATATATTTGATTTTCTGGATCATGTTCAGATGTTATATATTTGATTTTAGATGACGTTACAAACATGAAGAAGTTCTACCAATAGTGTGATCCTGGTGGGTTTCTTTTTTGTTTTTTTCTTTTCTTTAATTTTGTTTCTTTGCTTGGTTTATTTAATTCAAAATATATTACATTGGCTGCCAATATCAATTGTTAAGATATTTTGGTGGTGTTTAGTTAATGGCTTTGTTTTTTTTTTCAGACCAATATTATCTAAATTTTGTTAATATTTTTTCTGTTTTGTATGAATTGTTGGTTAATCTGTTTTTAATTTTTTTCCATTTTGTCTAAATTGTTGGTCACTTACTGTGCTGAGAATTGCTAAGTTCAATGTTCTGGATATCAAAACAAATAAAAAATAAAAAGAATGCAAAGTTCAAAGTTGATTATGTTCTTTTTAGCCATTTTTATTTTTTAATTCTTTAGGCAAGTTTTCTACTATAGCATTTGAAGCTTCCTTTTGCACAACTTGTATTTGGATTTCTTTTGTATTCAATGCTAATTCAGAATTGCTCTAGTTTTGCTACTTTGGTTGTTTAGGCTAGCAAAGCAGGTAGTTTGTGCAATAAATATAACAAGATAATGTATTTAGTTTGTGTTGTTCATTATATGTGACTCACCTGAAAGTAAATAGTTTGTGCTAACTATTGCATCTTCAGCATTTATTTTCTTTGCTGTGGAAGGTTTTTTAACTGAAAATTACTCACTGATTGTAAATGTAACAGGAGCTCAGAGAAGAGAGTGACTGCAATTGCCACTAGCAATGATGGTAAGCATGTTTGTTTTGCTGACAAATTTGGAGTTGTTTGGGTTTTGGACCTGCATGAAGTTGATTGCAGTCAAGCATTAGTCAATAAGAAGCATCACCATTGCTTGCTCATTATTGTAGTATAATTACCAGCCTGGTGAGTTAGTCACAATTTTGCATTTAGATCTTTCTTTTTCTTCTCATACACATGGATTTTTGTTGGCTTAGTAGCATTTTTGAGCTAAGATCTTGAACAGATTAATGCCCCTCATGCATCAAAAGATTTCTGCAGGATGAAATCTTTCTCCATGCTCTGATCTTTGGTTTTTTATGATTTAGTACTTTCTGTGAGATAAAATCTTATTCTAGAGTTTGTAAAATCAATTACTGTCCTCGTCTTTTACCTATTGCCAAAAAAGGTATTTGTTTCTGAGTACTGAAGCTATTCTGAATTTCTTATACTGCTACCCCAAGAAAACTCGCCACCGTGACTTGCATCTTTCTTTGCCCCTTCATTATCTGGGTATATTCTTTCTCATAATTGTTGTCCAAAATGTAGGTCATACTTGGTGAGGAGAGTTTCCATGGGATATCAAAAATGTCGTTTAAAATCATTTTGTCAAGGCCAGCATTGGTTTTCAACTCAGATGCTATTGGTCAAGGAAGTCTGGCACCTTGCTGCACAACCAGGTATGTAAAAAGTAACCATGAAGTTGATTGTCCTATTGTCTATAATAGACCTTGCAGATTTCAGGATTTAGTCCTTTGCTAGGATTTCGATACATATATTTTTGTCCAATGAACGTTTTCTTGTCTATAGTGGCTTAGTTTTGGTTGTGGTTGCTGTACTTATTTTCTGATTTGAATCATTGAAAGTGAATGATTGGTATGCTTTAAATTACGGTCAAATATTGTCAGCTTAAGTTCTAGTACCATAAAACTCATTTTTGGGGTTGCAATCTGCTCTACTTTTGCAGTAAGTGTTGAAATGCAGGAGCAACGGATAAAAAGTGTAGCTGCTGGTTAAGAACTGCAAGTGTCCTTAAATTTGCTTCAGTTGTTCTTTTTCTGATACTATTTAATTTGCTTATTGACATGTCTACTATTATGATTGTTACAAAGAACTATCTATATCTCTTTTTAATTAAACACTCGCATAGATCATTTATTTCAATAGTGTATAATAAATCTAGGAGAGGAGCTATTTCTGTGTGTTGTATATGCCAAATTGGAGTATTGACAAAATCGTACAGGGTAGAAAAATAACAAAAATTAGTGCTATTATGTTTCTTAAGGAGCAAAACCATATCTGTAATTACAAAGCCATATTTATCGGTCAAAAACTGATAAATATTGTACAACACAAAATGGAATCATATTTATCGGTCAATAAGCGCCAAATATGATGAAATTAAAAAATTTTACCGTTAGCAAGCCATATTTATCGGGCAAAAAGCGATAAATATGGCACAATTCAAAAAAGAATCATACTTATCGGTCAACAAGCGCCAAATAAGATGAAATTTAAAAAATTTTACCGTTACCGAGCCATATTTATCGGGCAAAAAGCGACAAATATGGTATAACAAAACGTGGAATCATATTTATAGGGCAAAAAGCGATAAATATGGTAGGGAATCATATTTATCGGTTAAAAAACGTCAAGTATGGTAAATTTTAAAAAAATTGACCGTTACATAACCATCAACAAGCGCCAAATATGGTGAAATTTAAAAATTTTTACTGCTATAATGTCATATTTATCAGTCAAAAAGCGATAAATATGGTACAACAGAAAGTAGATTCATATTTATCGGACAAAAAGCGTCAAATATGATGAAATTTAAATAATTTGACCATTGGCATGCCATATTTATCGGGCAAAAAGCGATAAATATAGTAGAGAATCATATTTATCGGTCGAAAAGCACCAAATATGGTGAAATCTAAAAAATTTGACCGTTACTATGCCATATTTATCGATCAAAAAACGATAAATATAGTAAAGAATCATATTTATCGGTCTAAAAGCGTCAAATATGGTGAAATTTAAAAAATTTGACCGTTACTATGCCATATTTATCGGTCAAAAAGCGATAAATATGTTACAATTCAAAAACATTGACCGTTAGAAACCATTATATTTGTCATAAAAAGTGACAAATATGTGATTTCTTTAACAGTATATTATGGGTTATATTTGGCGTTCTTATGTGACAAGTATGATTGACACCATATTTGACGTTTTGACCGACCGCCAAATATTGTCAAATATACCATATTTGGCGGTGCCATTGGTGTCGTTTTCATGACCGCCAAATATGGTCATATTTGACGGTCAAAGACCGCCAAATATGACGTTTTTTCTTGTAGTGATCGTTTTTCATGGTCAGCCAATGGTTACCTTCCCTGATACATTTATAAGCTAGAGATCGACCACTAGAATGGTTACCACATATTCCTTCATGGATTTCTCTAAGGACATAATTAGCTTCTTCTGAGTGAAGACATTTTAAAAGAGGAAGGCTGAACCCTCTTTTGTAGAGAACACTATTAACCATAGTGTATCTTGATGCTCTCCTCTTACCTTGATCGCCTCATTTCGGTCAGCTGGAAGGTCCCTTGTCTCTAAAAATTTAATGATAGGGTCCATCCAGCATAGGCTACCATTTATAGCCATTGTTTTTTCTGGGGAAAGTTCATACTTTGATATACTAGGCAACTCTAGAATGACCATACGAGAGGCAGTTGGTAGAAGGGGGTCTACCCCTGAGGCAATTCTTGCTAAACTATCAGCCTTTGAATTCTCCAACCTTGGGACTCTTATGATGTCAAAACCTTTAAAACTACGAAGAAAGAAGTTAACTCTATCCAAGTAAGCCATCATGGTAGAGCCTTTTGCCTGATAGTCTCTGCAGATTTGGTTAACCACAAGTTAGAAATCGCTATGGATGGCAATCTCTTCTACTTCAAGGGCAACTGCCAACCTAAGTCCTCCAAGGAGAGCTTCATACTCTGCTTCATTATTGGTGGCTTTAAAATTAAAACGTAAGGCCGCAGCAACTTCTACCCCATCTGGGGTTGACAAAATCAAGCTAACTCTACTACCAATCTTATTACATGACCCATCTACGAACAAGACCCATGCCTTCTGTGGATCTATTCCCATAGACATTGGTCGATCATTTGATCTTGCACTGGTCTCTTCATCCTCCTTAACTCCACTACTTGAAAATTCTGTAATGAAGTCAGTGACTGCTTATCCCTTGATAGATGGTCTTGCAATATAATGTATGTCAAACTCTCATAACTCAATGGACCACTTGATGAGTCTTCCCAAAAGCTCTGGACGATAGAGGACCTGTCGTAAAGGGTGATCAGTTGGTACCATAACAGTGTGTACTTGAAAATATGGGCGAAGCTTTTGTGCAGCAAATACTAAGGTGAGAGCCAGCTTCTCCATAAGAGGGTACCGACCTTCGACATCTGTCAAGGCCTTACTCACATAATAAACTGGCCTCTAGATTCCCTGATCCTCATGGATAAGAGCTACACTAACTGCATATGCGGAGACTACTAGATAGAGAAAAAATGGTTCCCCTATAATTGGTTTGAGAGGAGAGGAAGAGAACCTAAGTACCTCTTAAGCTGTAGGAAAGCATTCTCACGCTCATTCGTCCATTCAAACTGCTTGCACTTCCTTAAAGCTTTAAAGAAAGGGTGACATTTGTCGGTCGCCCTAGAAACAAAGTGATTTAAGGCGGTAACTCGTCCAGTGAGAACTTGTATATCTTTCGGTGTTTTGGGAGACTCAAGCTGCAAAGGTGCTTGGATTTTCTCAGGATTGGCCTCTATTCCCCTTTAGGTGACAATGAATCCTAAAAACTTTCCAGAGGATACCCCAAAAGCACATTTAGTGGGATTCAGCTTCATATTATGTTTTCGGAGGATGTCAAAAGTTGTTCGGAGGTCGTCTATATGGGATCTGGCATCCATACTCTTGGTAAGCATATCATCCACATAAACTTCCATGGTCTTTCCTAGGAGAGGAGCAAACATGGAGTTTACTAACTGTTGATAGGTTGCTCTGGCATTTTTCAGTCCAAACGGCATCATTCGATAACAGTATAACCCGCTATCAGTGATGAAAGCTGTTTTTTCTTCATCCTTCAAGTATATTGGAATTTGGTTATAACCAAAATAAGCATCCATTAAGCTCAACAATTGGTGGCCAGCTGTGGCATCAACTAGTTGATCTATCCTGGGGAATGGAAAAATGTCTTTTGGGTAGTGCTTGTTCAAATCTTTGAAGTCGATGCAAACACGCCATTTTTCATTGGCTTTTTTCACCAATATGACATTAGAGAGCCATTCAGAGTAGTTTACCTCTCAAATGATTCCACTTGTCAAGAGCTTTTCTACTTCTAAGGCAATCGCCTTTGAACGCTCTAGGGCTTGGTACCCTCTCTTTTGTCGAATGGGTTGAGCTTCAGGGTTGACATTAAGGTGATGGACAGCTACACTTGGGTCTATGCCTGGCATGTCTTCATGAGACCATGCAAAAACGTCATTGTATTCTTGGAGAAAACCAATCAATTTGTCTTTGATTGGTAGAGGAAGACTCTTACCCACTTTCACTGTCTTTTCTGAATTATTCAAACAGATAGGGACGTCGTCCATTCCTTCCATTGGAACTACAACTTCCTCTTTCACAAGGTCTCATGGATCCAAACTTTCCATCCCCTCGGAAGGTTCTCCTCGAATCATCAATAGCTTATGTGCCTTCTCTTTGAAAGCCATGTTGTAGCATTTTCGAGAGGTTCATTGTTCACCTTTAACTTCTCCTATTCCTGAAGGTGTTGAAAATTTCAAGACACGATGATAAACACCCATTACTGCTTGGAAGTAGTAAAGTGATGGCTGTCCAAGAATGGCGTTATAAACACCCGGATGATCTACCACGAGAAAATTCACCATCTTGGTTATCTGTAGGGAGCCTTCTCCCAAGGTCACCGGTAACGAAATTACTCCTTCGGGAATAACCTTTCCTCCAGCGAATCCTATCAGAGAAGTTTGGATGCCTCTCATATATCTACGGTTAAGACCCAGTCGATCAAATGCATCCAATGACATCATGTTAGCTGAGGTCCCGTTGTCAACCAATACTCTTTTTAACCTTTTATTGGCCACAATTACTATAAGGACCAAGGCATCACAATGAGGATGATGATACCCTGCACATCTTGAGATGAAAAAGAGATAACGTCATGATCTCTAACATTGGTAGAAGAGGCTATCAAGTTGACTTCAGAGCGAGGGAGGTCATATCTTGCTTGCCTAGCTAGGTGCCTTCGGGCTTGGGCACTCGGACCAGCCACTACTCCCCCAAAAATCGTGGCTACTTCTTCTAATTGTTCTTTCCCTTTGTCATTCTTGCTAGATGGTTCAGGGGGGTGATAAATGTATTCTTGTAGCTATCCATCCTTGATAAGACCCTCGATTTGTTTCCTCAGTTCAAAGCAATCTACAGTGTTATGACCATGAGCCCGGTGGAAATGACAAAACTTTCTCTTATCTCTTGCTCTTGGATTTGACCATAAGGGGGCAGGTTCTTTCAATAGTCCCTTATCTTTGATTTCCTTCAAGATATCTTGCTGTGGCATGTTAAGTAATATGAAAGTACGGTGCTCCTCCTAGGGTCGATCATGATGCTCTTGGCAGGGTTCGGTGGATGACCCTTGCAATAAGAGACGATCATTTCTAAATGTATCTCGCGCGGAGCATCGATCCGAGGTTGATCTTCGATTTCTATCGTGATGCTCTCTCCTGTGATTACCATATGGTCGTCCATCCGTACGTGAGGAATTAGGCATCACTGGAGTCTGCCCAGGGTAATTTGCTTGATAAATTTCCTCTACATCGACATGGCTAAAGATCCTTGCCAATGCTTCTTGGTACGTGTGTGGGAGGTTAACAGAGAATTCTCATGCTAGAGGGAGCTCCCCTTTGATTCCTTGGACCAAACCTTGTATAGCATAACCATCATTAAATTGATGCACTCGAGTGACCTCTCGCGGGTACAGAGTGATTCATTACGACCCTACTTGATTGAAAGAAGGCTCTGTGCTGGTCGACTTCTTGTTTTCATATTGCTAAAGTGTGTGAGAAAACTATGAGCAAGCTCATCAAAGCTGGAGATGGATGAGGCCGGTAACCTCCTTTACCATTGCTTAGCTGATCCTCCAAGGGTAAGAGAGAAAGTTCTACACATTATCCCCCCTGAGACCCCTTGTATCTCTATATGAGAAACAAAAGAGTCTAAATGTTCTCGGGGGCCAGTTGTTCCTTGGTAAAGCTCAAGTTATGGCATCTGAAATCCGTATGGGTATCTTTCCCTAAGAATATCTTCAGCAAAGGGTGACTCCCATTATGGACGACCATCCTCTTCTCCTCCTGAACGCTTAATCAACTTCTCCAGTTTATGAATTTTTTCATCCATTTCTCGCTTGAATTCCGCATAATGATTATCTAATGTTTCCTCTTCTGAGACATCCATTGGAATAACATCTGGGCGATGATCCTTACTTCTAGGTGGTGAGTTGGGGCGATTTCTTTTTGACTGGTAGTTGCCACTTTGAGCATAAGGACCATGATAAGAATAGGTTGCCTAATCAACATTACTTCCTTTTGGTCCTTGTTCAACACTTGTATGACGTTTTTTGTTTAAAGAGTGATGAAGGTCTACTGTTGCCAATCGTTATTCAGATATGACGAGTGGAGGAAGGGGAGTCTTTGGGCGACCATCCCCTCCCTGAATAAGATGATGGAAAATATTTGGTTGAATGACCTAATGAAGAGGTAATCCAGTGGTCTGTGCAACCAGGTTAGTATGTCCACCAACATTTGTGGGGACATTAGGTACTACCACAGCATTCCTTGGGTTATTTCCAGCAGTATTTGTAGCCTGTTAAGTACTATGTCCGAAGGCTTGGTTGAACATAGTCACCATAGGGTTCATTTGTTCACCAAAATTCCGCATGGAATGCTCCATCATTGTCAATCGACTTTTCTTTCCTTTCCTCGGTCTCCTAGGTGGAAGTTGGGGTTGCTTGGGGTTAGGGCCCATCCCAGAGGATATTACTAAAGCTCTCCTTGTATCAACTGCCCTTCGACGTCGGGGAGTTGCTTCTACCTCGATTTCGTCGTCAACCTCTAGGGAGGTTGAGTGTTGGGATGCGTGACTCATGATGAGTTTGATTATGTTTGGATGGAAGTAACAACTAAAGAGGCTTAGATTGTCGTTCCCACAGACGGCGCCAATTGTTGATGCACGATTTTCAAACAGCCGGAAAGCGAGTTGAAGCTTGACTTATACGTCCGGTCCAATCCTAAGAATAAAGAAAAATAGTCAGGGGTGCCGGTGGTGGTGCTGGCAAAAACCCTTCGACGCCCAAGTTAGTTTCTGGTACACCGAAATTTTCTAGGAGAATTTTCTAGAGAGAGAAGCTCTCAAAAGCAAAAGAAATTTAGAGAGAGAAAGAGTTCAGAAAAGTGTGCATACCTTGAGTAAAAATTTAGAGGGTTTTTATAGGCATCAGGAGGAGTCATTGTGGGATCCAGATAATAGGTCTAAATAACGGGTTTCAATAATGGGCTTACAGTATTAGATTTAATTAAGGCCCAATTTTGTTATGGCCATAACACTATAAGAAACTAGCTTGAATACTTCTAAGTTTACTAAAATGTAAAGAAATACCAAATAAACTAGTAAACCTGTTTGCTTAATTTCAACTAGAAATTTATTTGCTAATCACTTTAAAACTTCTAAATTTGCTAAGACATCATGGTTATTGTTTCCAAGAAGCGCTAAATAAACATTATTAAATAAACAGTTAACTATGCTTCTCAAATTCATCTAGAAAATGAATTTGGTAGTCACTTTAAAAGCTTTCTAACATGTATATAAAGAAAATAGCATTTAAATTCATTTATAATTTATGAAAGAAAACAATTTTTTCCCACTCACAATTTTTTTTATACAACTTGATTGGCTTGAAGTAGATCTAAAAGCAACACTCCACACAACTTGTCGTCTCCTTCAACATATAAAATAAAATCTTATTTGTCCTAACATTAGAAAATAGCTTATCATGTCATACATTCCATTCATAATCAACTTGAATACTTCTGGTTCCCTTAACCAACTTCATATCTTAGTCTAATTAATGCCACTTAACTTCATTTTCAAACTTCCTAAACACAACAATTTCGGTTCTCTGATTTTTTATAAATAGTTTACTGATCTAAATGGTCTAATATTTTACATAGGCCTTCTACACATACATATATAGCACCATATAAAATTTAATAGCATTTTAAACTTATTTAGTACATCAATTCATTTAAGTTCTCAGACATAACAATCCTGTCAAGCCATTTTCAAAACTAACCTCTCTATTCAAAAATACATAACAATTCATAGTTAATTGCTAAAGGCACAAAACTCTTCATATATAGACTAAACATAAAGATAAACAAATTTGAAATTTTTTTTAATTTTATAAGACCTCTAGATGGCTCAAATAATTTATCAAAAACAGACCTTCTACAAAATGCTGAAAATTTCAGTATTAAACAGTAAATTTCAAAAATTCATATAAAATTGCATACACAACACTTTTTAGTGAAACCAATTTTAAACAAACCTTTAAGATGTTTATTTTAGCATATATAAATTTAATAATCAAGTTCAAAGGCAATAAACTATAGGGATTTTCGAAATATCTAGTGGTTACAGCAATACGAGATTTTCATTACCATCATCATCACTTAACATTTTTCAAACCAAATCCATAAAATCAAGAGATATATGAAATATTTTGAATAAGACTTCCACTCCATCTTCATTCTTCCTTCTCTCCCTATTTTCTCTCTCTAGAAATTCTAAAACATTCAAATATCTCCTTAATTTCAATTCTTTTAATGATACATACGCAAAAGTCACTTAATATTGCCTTGTGATTACGAAATTTACCTTGTCTTTCTTCTTCAAACAGACCAAAAGTCCTCTTCGCCTTTTTTTTCCTTGCTTACATAATTAAGGTAAGGTGTTGGACTGGTGTGTCGGCTAGTTGCAATAAGAGTATGGGTTGGGCGTGGGCTTGCTTCTAATATGAGCCCATCAAATGGGGTGTTTCAAATTAAGTATAGTATTGCTGCCATCTGATTCATTATTGAATTGACTTTGTTGCCTTGCTCTTCCATCGAATTTAATAACTTTAGTTTTGTTAGCTAAATTGATATTCAGAGATTGATTCCATTGTGCATTTGTTTCTCTATATATTATGCTCATGTCTTTGTTCCTTTCCTGTCCCTTGTAGCTCCTTGCTCTTCTTCTACACTTTATAAATGCATTTACTTTTTTTGTCTTGTGGGGTGTAGAAACGGTAGTAGAAAATTCACGACAATAAAGTTTACCTTTTACAACACCCGAAAAACGCTTTGAATATGGATCTATAGCATTTTCGCTCCCATTGTTATTAGCGGTGCCGTAAAAGATCGGAGACCAATTGCAACATTTTTAGTATGTTGTACCAAAACGTTCTAAAAATTGTCTTTACATCATTTTCTGCAACATTTCTTGAATGATGTAAACGGATTGCATACTGCATTTTGCAAACATTGTGTTAGTTGTTGGCTGAAATCTGGGTAATATTTTTTGCAGCGTTGAATAAACATTGTGAAGTTCCTTTTAGAACATTTTAAAAGTGTTGTGAATGCGCATTTACAACATTTTAAAAATGCTATGAATATGTTGCAATTTTTTTTAACAAAAAGCTATTTTTATTCCACGCAAAATTTCTACCCATTGGTTGTTCAATAATATTTTTTCATCCAATATTCGTCATCAATGAATGATAAAAATTTCATAAGAAAAAAACCAAGCTTAATTCTGAAACATCTTAAATATAAAAAGAAACAAGATGGTTTTAATTAATATATCAAGTACACATCAAACTTATAATGTCAAACCAATATAATAGTAAAATACAATGATTAATAACTTAAAATAATTTATCTAAAAGTAGTTAATTATATTTGGATTGACCAATAATTAAGGAGGAAAATGTAATTAAATAATTTAGTTAAACTTGGGGTATTTTTTAGTTCAAGCGCGGGGTGAATAGTATCACTCTTTTTTTTTCAATTTACAATGAACCTTAGATAATTGAATAAAAGGCTCTAATATTATGTTAAATATGTCACTTTATCTAAAAATTTAAGTTAGCAGGTTTGTGCTTAACATTAATTTTAACATTCAAATAATGCATATATCTCTTTTTTCTTTGTGATTTTTTTTCAGTTTTTTACTATTTTGTTCATTTTATTTGATTTTTCTGACTTTTATGTTAAAAAAGAATCAATATAATTGGTTGCATGTGACGCAACCGCATGCAGCCAAAGCCTTGTTATTAATTGGACTAGATAAAATTTATGCTTTAATTACTTGTACTAGAACAGTTGACAGCATAGATAATACTTGTTTCCGTAATTTAAATGCGCTAGTTACCAATATATCCTGCAATCTGAGCTTGATAATTCAATTGGCATTTCCTCAAGAGGGAGGAGAGATTTGATGACAATTTTCAAAACCTGAGAAGAAGGTCAAATAAAGGGATTGAAATGAAATTTCCCTATTTCCTTTGACTCCCCCAAAATTTCAAACTTCTCCAGCCCTACTTTTGTCAAATCTTGCTAGCCGCAAAGCAACAGGGTGTTCCCAGCTCTTCAGAGATATTTATTTGCTTAAAGAGTTAAGGTTGATTATTTCATTCGCTTCATTTTCCACTTTTCAATTTTGGTGCTCTTAAAATCTCCTTCTCGTCTTCATTGCATTTTTACGTTTCTGGCAGGAGCAAATATAAATGTAAGATCATTATTTTTTATTATTTGAAAATGTATAGAGAGCATGTATTATTATTACTCGGTGTCATAAATGCCTACTTTGTTTTGATTTCAAGACTTGCTAACATGTAGATTCAGATACAAATGGAGCAGTATGACCAGATTTTGTAACGTTAAATATGGAAGATCCAAATCGGGTTGCTTCCAGCAATCATTTTGTTTCAACTCTGTTGGAATGGGAGGTCTCGAAAAATTATTTATGGTAGGTTGCATCTTCAGACCAATCTTCATTTATGTAGTGAATAATGTTTAAAATGATCCCTAAGTATGCTCAAAGCAATTTGACATCTCCTTTTCTAGCAGATTTAAATGGTTAAGTTTTAAGAGCCCCTTATATTTTTTATGAAAGTTGTTTTATGATTTTTTAACTCTCATATACAAGCATGCATGTAGATGGTTGAGATTGAATCTTGCACTTATCATTTCCAATGGACATTTCTATTGCTATTGAACATTTCGGGAGGACAGTGGGAGAATCCACTTTACTGTCCCCTAAACTACAGCTTGTCAAGTTTTTGTTGCTCCAAACTCCTGCTAAACTACAGCTTGTCAAGTTTTTGTTGCTCCAAACTCCTGCTGAGCATTTTAAGAGGGAATGTTTTTGGCAAAAAGGGGAATGCTTGGTGCAAGGAAACAGGAAGGAGATGGTCTTCTTCAAGTTACTGTAAAAGGAAAAAAACCGAATTGAGTTTAAAAGGAAATCCTTATTATATGCACTTTGACAATGAGTATGAGTTCGATTACATATTTGGAATGGCGAAGACTGAACTTGTCTTTTTTTTTAATGGAAATCTGTGATTAATACTACAAACATATTGTGATGTTTTCTTTACTCAATTTATTGATATTCATATTATAGTTTACTAAATGTCTATTTACATTTTTACGTACAATCAAACCGTCCATTCTTTCTACATGTTTCCATGTCATCAATCGCAATTGCTCCAAAACTACAATTTGTTGTGTTTACTATTAAAAATATAGAACTGTAACAAAAGAACAAAAATAACTCTAAGGGAAATTTTATCAAATACTTATAAGGCAGAGAAAAAATGAACTGGAAATGCACACTTTATTCACTCCATGAACCACTCTTTATGTAGCAATACAATGTAACAAATCATCACATTATCTCCTAAAGATCTGCAACCACAACTCAACTAATAGACTAAGTCTTATTTGACTAAATCAAAATAAGATCTTATTGGATCACCAATTACTCACCAGATTAGTAAGTGTTAAAGAAATAATTTTCTACATTAATCTTTAACACTCCCCCTTAATGTACAAATTAACAACACCTAATTGATCCCTCAAAAACATGAATTTCTTCAATGGAAGTGGTTTGGTAAACAGATCAGCAACTTCATCACTAGTATTGCAATATTTCATCTTGATGTCTCCTTTAGCAACCAACTCTCTTATGAAGTGATGACGAGTTTCTATATGCCTTGTCTTACTATGGTAGATTGGATTCTTCATCATTGCAATTGTTGATTGATTACCACAGTAGATAATAATCGTTGCCTTTACTTTAGTTTGCTTCATATCATCCAAGATCCTTCTTAACCAAACAGCTTGACAGGCTGCTGCAGTTACAGCCATATATTCAGCTTCTGATGATGATAAAGCTGTAGATGGTTGTTTCTTTGAGCTCCAGGAAATAGCTCCATTTCCTATAGTGAAGACATAACCTGTTGTACTCTTGCGATCATCAATGTAACCACCCCAATCATTGTGAGAAAAACCATACAAGCTAAAGTTGTTATTGTGTCTATACCATATGCCAAATGAACTTGTCCCCTTTAGGTATATGAGAATTCATTTGGCAACCCCCAAGTGATGCTTGCTTGGACTTTGCATAAACCTGGACAAGAGACTTGTTGCCCACAAAATATCTGGTCTACTATTTGTGAGATACAATAGACTACCAACTAGGCTTCGGTAGAGCTGAACATCGATTTTTTCTCAACCATCATCCAAACTAAATTTTTGATTTGTGCAAATGGGAGTACTCACAGGATTGCAATCTTTCAAGCTAAATTTTTTAAGAATATCATTGACATATTTTTCTTGTGAAACAAAAATTCCTTCACTACACCGTTTAATTTCCAGCCCCAAAAAAGAATTCATCGTCCCCAAATCAGTCATATCAAATTCATCTGTCATCAATTTCTTAAACTCTTTCAATAAACCATCACAATTACTTGTATAAATCCGGTCATCAACGTAGAGACAAACAATGAGAATATCGAGTGCACCTCTAGTTTTGACATACAAAGTTGGTTCACTTAGACTTTTTTGACAACCATTGTTGTTGAAATGCCTATCAATTCTTCCATACCAAGCACGTGGTGCTTGTTTTAAGCCATAAATGGCTTTCTTTAGACGATACACTTTATTTTCATGACCTGGAATCCCAGACCCTTTTGGTTGTTGTACATACACTTCCTCCTCTATAGTTCCATTTAAAAAGGCTGATTTTACATCAAACTGATAAACTTTCCAACTAAAATGGGTAGCAATAGATAAAACAGTACGTATGGTGTCAAACCTTGCTATCGGAGAGAAAGTTTCTTCGAAGTCTATTCCCTCACGTTGTATGTACTCACGTGCAACTAACCTTGCTTTATATTTTTGAATAGAACCATCAGCTTGGAACTTAATTTTATAGATCCATTTTAGGCCGACAACCTCCTTTCCATCTGGAATGTCAAGTAGCTCCTATGTCTTGTTTCTTTCTAAGGCTCTCATCTCTTCATCCATTGCTGCACGCCACTCCTTGGATTTAATTGCTTCTTCAAAAATGATTGGTTCATCGATTTGGGCAACTTGACATTGTTCAGTATTTTCATAAATTTCTTGCAATGGCCTCCATTTTCTTGGTGGTGTCTTCGATGAAGAAAAGATTGGTGAGGATGAGCTTGAGACATGTGATTCATTACTTGTCAATGTACAAGAGTAGGGGATGTTTGGTGTAGATGAACTTGAACCTCCATTCTTATCTTCTTGCCTTGTAGGAGTATTAAGGAACTCATAATCTTCAGGCACTAATCCTGAACTTGATTGCATAAACTCCCAATTCCAAGCACTCTTCTCATTAAATACAGCATCATGGCTAATTATTAACTTCTTGGAAATAGGGTTGTAGAAACAATATCCTTTAGTTTCAATGCTATAGCCAACAAAAATGCATTTGTTACTATTGTCATCTAATTTACCTCTCTTTTGGGATGGAATATGCACATGTGCAATACAGCCGAAGACTTTAAAATGAGTTACCTTAGGCTTCCATCCATGCCATGCTTCAAATGGTGTTTGTTGAGTCAAGCCTGTTGTAGTAGATCTATTAAGAAGGTAAGTTCCTGTATGAATTGCTTCTACCCAAAAATTTTATGGCAGATTTTTGGCTTTCAACATACTTTTTCCCATCTCCATAAGATTCTGATTCTTCCTCCCAGCCACTCCGTTTTGCTGTGGAGTATAGCTAGCTATTAGTTGTCTTTGGATGCCAAACTCTTCATAAAAGCTATTAAATTCTTCTGAGAGAAATTCTCCACCACGATCTATCCTCAAGACCTTCAATTGTTGTTCACTTATTCTTTCAATATAGACTTTGAACTTTTTGAATGCTAAAAGTGCTTCTTATTTTTCCTTTAAAAAATGTACCCATGTCATTCGACTAAAATCATCAACAAAGACTAAGAAATACTTGTTGTTATTGAAAGAAGGCATCTTCATAGGCCCGCAAACATCTGCATGAATTGGTTCTGCAAGTTTTAAAGCTCTTCTTGCCTTCCCTATTAGAAAAGAATCACAGTGCTGCTTCCTAACTACACAACTCTCACAGATATCATCAATATCTTTAATCATATGCAAACCATCAACAAAATTTTGCTCAGACATAAGAGCCAGACTTCTAAAATTAAGATGCCCATATCTACGATGCCAAAGCCAAGAATCGTCAGTCACAGTTGCTTTCAAAGCATGTTTGTCAATAGAGGTGAGAGTGTAAGGAAAACATCTATTTTTTGCCACAGGTAGTTCAACCAAAAGATCCTTCTTTGATTTGTCTTTAAATACACAGCAAGTAGAACCCTCAAAGACAAGAGAATACCCATCCAACATAAACTGCCCGACACTTAACAAATTTGAATTCAAATGAGGAACATATAGAACATTTTGAATGGATTTTAAGCCAAGAGGGTTTAGCATCACAGAACCTTTTCCTTGTGCCTTACACATCGTTCCATCACCCAATGTAATTCCGCTGGGCATAGACTCATCCAAGTTGATGAAAAGATTCAAATTACTTGTCATGTGATTGCTACAACCACTGTTGAGGTACCAAACTTCTGGAGAACATTCTTTAGCAGAAAAGCATGCAAGGAATAGACTTTCAGTCTCATCTTTCTCCTTTTCTTGGGCTAGATTGGCTTGCTTCTCTTTAAGCCTGTAAAATTTCTTTATATGCTCATACTTCTTACAATAGTAACATTGTTTTTGGCTTCGATTCTCACCTCTGTCATTGTTTCTCGGATGCTGATTGTTAGAATCATCATTGCTTGCTCGATGCTGGTTGTGCTCAGAGGAATGACCACCATTTTTGCCTCCTCTTCTCACACGTGATGAGTTTCCACCACGTAACTTGTTGTAATTGCTTTTACTGCTTGTTTCACCAGTACCTCTTCCACCTCATGACAGATGCATTTTACGATAAAAAGCATTCTCAATGGAAACATCATTATACCTCTTGATCCTATCATCATGAGAATAAAGGGAACCCTGCAACTCATCAACAGATAACACACTTAAGTCTTTTGATTCCTCTATTGCAGCCACAACATGATCATATTTCTTAGGCAAACTTCCAAGAATCTTCTCAACCACTTTTTGCTCACTCAAATCTTCACCACATTTTCTAATCTGATTCACAACATCAATTACGCTAGAAATATAATATGATAACGCATCTCCATCTTTCATAAATGAACTTTCCAATTTCCGATGAAGAGTTTGAATTTTAACTGTTACCACTTTTGCATTGCCTTGATACCCGTTTTGTAATCCATCCCAAGCCCCTTTCAATCTTGTTGTAGCAGCAATGCATGGGAAAATCACCTCATCCACAGCTTGCTGGATGAAAAATAAAGCTTTGGCATCCTTCTTTCAAAGATCTCTGAGAGTATCGACTGCCACTCCATCTTCGGTGTAGCCTTTCTCCACCAGATCCCATAATTCTTGGGATAAAAATAAGGTCTTCATCTTGGTGCTCCACACATCATAATTGCTCCCTTGAAAAATTGGGACTGAAGGTTGTGATAGATTCACTCCAACATGAGTTTTGGCCATCTAGAAATGCTTTGGCTCTGATACCAGATGTAAAAAATATAGAACTGTAACAAAAGATCAAAAATAACTCTAAGAAAAATTTTATCAAATACTTGCAAGGCAGAGAAGAAATGAACTGGAAATGCACACTTTATTCAATCTATAAACCACTCTTTATATAGCAGTACAATGTAACAAACCATCACATTATCTCCTAAAAATTTGCAACCACAACTCAACTAATAGACTAAGTCTTATTTGACTAAATCAAAATAAGATATTGTTTGATCACCAATTACTCACCAGATTAGTAAGTGTTAAAGAAATAATTGTCTACATTAATCTTTAACATTTACAAGACTCCCCAGATGGCAGGGGAGTAAGTTTATTACCTTTTCTACAACATATCACGGAAGTTTTGGTTATGATAATTAAGGTATGTCACACTCCTTTTTTTGGTAACAACCTGCAAGAAGGCAATGCTTCCCCTGTTGAAGAGCTTGTCTCGGAGGTGCTTCTGGTAGCTTGCCTCCACTAAGGATGCTAGGATTGACAATGCCACTGACCTCTGGAATAGCTCCTTGGGGGATCATCATCATAACATCTGCCTGGTCCATCAAACCAACATTGGGGCGGGAATTATACCACATGCTATAGCAAGGAAGGGAAGGTGTACTTAACTGCAACCCTTCAATGTCCATTTCCTGATTTTTTGGTTCAATCCTACAACCACCCTTGTGGATACTTTCTTGAGAAAGTTGCCAATAACCTTGAGAATTCATGGAAAACTAGTTAATATATTGAAGAAAGTTTTTATAATTGCTTAATGCCACGCAAACTGTTTGAGAGTTTTGGAAGTATGTAGTTAAAAGTAATATAACAGTAAACTGTAAAGTAAATCAGCACAGGAGAATTTTTATGTGGTTCGGTTATAAAACATACATCCACGAACAGTTATAAAGTTACAATTCGCTAAGTTCTTATTTATACAATCTTTAGAACCTTTTATAGTGCTGACTCACCCTCACACACTAACCTAATCTTTGTAAAACAAAATCTTCGCAAAGATCTTAAACTCTAGCGACATTGCCCACTCTCTGTCGCAGACAACTTCATAGCATAATGTTAAATTATACATAAAATAAGAAGTCTGACATTGAATTACATAAACACTTAACCCGTAAGTTATCCCAAGTGTCTACTAACTCACATAGATTCAATCAACAACTCATGTACAATTTTTACCACTCATACATGTGTCAAAAGACTCAAAG
This sequence comes from Boswellia sacra, assembly GCA_013180625.2. Taxonomy (NCBI): domain Eukaryota; kingdom Viridiplantae; phylum Streptophyta; class Magnoliopsida; order Sapindales; family Burseraceae; genus Boswellia; species Boswellia sacra. The sequence continues at coordinate 69,896 of SNVD02003156.1, forward strand.
AATCAAATTAAAGAAGCATCCCAATTGCGTTGAAGCTCTTCTATCAATTCATGGAATGCCAAAATCAAGACTCTCTCAAAACACAACCAAATCAGCTAACTCACAAATTTGTTTAACATGTTATGTAGAAATAACACTGCACACATATAGTGAGAGGCCTGGACGAAATCTCCTTTAGAATCATGTAAAAATTCTAATCAAAATCACATTAGGATAAGGAAAAATATAATAGGAAGTGTTATAATTAAACTTCTAAAGGAATATGGACACAAATAAATATTCTCCTATTTTAATTAGGATACAAGAAACAATATCTAAATCTAAGGAGATATTTATTGTAAACCAAATACTTCCTATAATAATCATCTAGAAATAGTAAAATAGGAATCAAAATACTGTTATAGTTTTATCACAAGTTAAACAAAAATTAATATGTGCATGGCACATGCAAGTGTCACACATTGACACCAACAATCTCCCCCTTTTTGGCAACTTGTGATGAAAAACACTAAACTGTTTCTGATCAAAGAAAATCACACATGATAAGTTAGACATAACCATAAGTTATCATGAAATAGCAAATAGAAAAATATCATGTGCAAAGAAATAATCAGTGTACTGTTATCAATCTCATAACAAAACACTATCACGATATATATAACCTGTCAATGCAATCACAAAATTGAAGTCTGACAAACTTGTCAAACACCTATGTAATCAAAAGCATCATTAGGTCAAATAAAAAACATCCATCAAATGAGATGTGCAGATAATAACACATAACACAGTAAAAACACAAATCATCGAAAAAAGTTCGAATGCACACACACAGTATAAGAAGTTTAGTTCTTACTCCCTCTCACTTCTTACTTACACCTTTTAGGAATAAGCAACAAAAAATAACCAGAGATAACAGAAAGAACAACAAAAAGATCAGCAAAGATCAGCAACTCCTTATCTCCCCCTTGGTTTCAGCATAAGTGCCCAAAACTAACTAAGTCTGGGAGACTTGCGAACTGGTGGAGAAGTGGAATTGCCGGGGCACTTTCTGATCCTACAAGCTACTATTTTAAACCTGCACCTAGTAGTGGGGGTAGGCTATTCAGAGGGTACAAGTGTTGGCTGTGCATCAGTAGTGTCAGAGGAAGTAGCAGTAACTTTAGCCATAAGTCTTCTGATGTCCTTCTCACGGAGTTCTGCACTAGTTTCTATTGTCTGTAATGTAACAGCAGGCTGTTGTGAAGAAAAAACTAGTGGCTTATCTACAGTTGGTGATGGTGGATGTAGGACTAGTTCAGTTGATTCCTCTGCAGGGATGTGATTTGAACTGTATATGGTGGTGATTGAGTTGGTGGTGGAGAGGTATGAGGCTCTACTTCAGGTACTTTTGGGAGTGGGAAATCATGAGGTTCTTCCTCAGCAAGTGGTGAAGTCAATTTCTTCTCGAATTCTGCTTGTGTTGGTTCATCTTACGAAGATTCATCTCTCAGTGCTAGCGTTGTGGATTCAATTTTCTGTTTCCTCTGGTCAGATGGTTTCTTCACCACTCAACTTTCTTCTTTCCTTTCCTTCTAGTTCCCTTTGTAGCAGACTTGATTGGCTTTTCCTTCTACTTTTGTTCTCCTATTATGTCTGTCTCAACAGTAGATTATGCGGCTTGACCTGCTGCAGGCATTTGCTCAGCTTCTTCAAGTAGAGGTTCAGGAGCCTCGGGAATCTCCTCAGTTAGTTTCTTAGGAACCACAGTTTCAGTCTCCATGGGCTGTGGCTCTACTGTAGTATCAGGGTGTCTTGTAAACTTTGCTTCTAAAGCAGATTGCTTGAATTTAATTTCCTTCAAATCCTGCACAATTTCTATCAAAGCAAAATTTTATCAATACAGGCTGTTCTTCAACAGTTTTCATATGATGTTTCCTGACTCTTTTTGGCTTTGGTTCAGGTATAGGCAAGTCAAACTTATCATTCAATCTGTGAAGAAATCCGTTGGCAATTGACTTAGATAGAATTTCTATCTGTTCATTAGAACTTATAGGGATGCTATTCTGTGCTAGAATTCCTTTGATTAAGCATGGATATACAAGCAACTAATAATTAGAGTGATATGAACCAATCTGTACAATTGATCTATAGGCTAGCAAACCAAAGTTAATTGTTCGATTGATGCCTAAACAATATAAAAATTTCACTCTGTCTTCCCGAACTTGATTTTGATGGGAAGGAAGTCAATTGAACTGAGTTATCATATGCATCACTCGATATTTCTTCCTAAGGTATTGCTGGTCTATACCATCTTTCAGTTTCCAAACAATGCCTATTCTACCAGTCAATTCCTTTATCACTTCAGCCATGTTAAATTCTTCATCTAATGCATGCAAACTGCCTATGGGAATGTCCAGGAAAGTGTTTATAACATTCGGAGAGAATTTAACAAACTTTCCTCTATAATAAAGTTTGTGATAATGAAAGCTTTTAGGATAATCAATGGTAGTAGTAATGTTTGCATAAAATTCCTGAATTAAAGCCTTCACAGGGGGTAGGAAGTTTGTTACCGTATGAGTCCGATAAATAGACTCAATCATCTCACTCAGGCCATGGGTGTTGAAATTTGACAGTTTCACCGGCCTTTCCATCTGTAGTTTCCTCTTTGAAGTATGTTTCACAAACTTTTGTTTGATAGCTGTCGTGAGGAATTTGTTGTACTTCTGCTTGATTTTGTCCTTTATCTTCCTTACTGGAACAAGCTCATCTTCGCTCATGGCTGGATCAGTTGCGATCTCTGCATGTGCTTGTTGCATCGGAGATGACAAAACACTGTTGCTCCTGCTGTAACTGGAGTCGCTGTGAGAAGATAAAGAACTGGTTGTCTTTGTTGAGTCAGATGAGATTGCCATGGTTAGGGTTACTGGTCTGTAGAAAATTTCAAGAACAAGAAGAGAGAAGCAAGACGCGGGATAGGGAAGAAACTGTAGTTGAAGTATGGTATGAACAGGAGAAGCCCAAAAACTATTCGTAATATACTAGGCCAAAATTAAAATAATTTTGTTTTTAACAAAATTTAATGTTAATTCCTTTTCCAAAACCGTTCCATAATTGACATTAATGAAAAATTTCAAATTTTGATTCCCATTTGAATAAGTAATTCTAATAGAATTAGGATTCCCGCCACTGAAACTTCTCCCCCTCAATACAATAATGCTAACATGGCATTTTTGACACATGGACACACAATAAAATCAAATTTTGGATAAGCACAAGGAGCATCATGTGTTAAGAAAAACGTAACAGAAAACAGTTAACAATAACATATCAACAGTATCTGAACATCATATGAATCATTCTAAGAAAGCATATTTCAGAGCTGATTATTTAATTTTATCACTTAATCCAATTGAGTGATCAACTTGAGCATTTTTCTTACACACACAAAAGTTAGTCTCAATGTGAATTTTATAAATAAATACAGTAGCTTTCACACATGTATAGAGGTAGCCCTTTTCCATTTGAGTGGGTGACCTCACCATATTTCCCAGATACAATGAAGTTACTCTCAATGGATGGCTTTCACACATCATATACTGGTAGCCCTCTCTGTATTTTTCATTTTTAAACCAGTATCTTATCATTCACTTAATTTTTATAACACAGCTCATACATGCTTAATTCGAAGAAAACTTATTATAGTTACAAATAACATAACAGGCTTTTCTTAGATTTTCAAATCTTGTTGTATCCAATGTCTTAGTGAACAAGTCAGCCAATTGTCTATCAGTAGAGATGTGTTCAATGTGTATTACTTTATACTCTACTAGTTCCTTTATAAAATAATATCTTATGTCAATGTGTTTTGTTCTAGAATGCTGAACAGGATTTTTGGAAATATTTATAGCACTATTATTATCACAAAACACAGTTATAGGCTTTTCGTCAATACCATAATCACTTAACATTTGCTTCATCCATAATAGTTGTATGCAACAACTCCCTGCTGCTATGTATTTGGCTTCAGCAATAGACAAAGAAATAGAATTCTACTTTTTATTGTACCATGAAACTAAGTTAGTACCAAGATAAAACATCTTCCTGAGATACTTTTTCTCTCATCTGTATTTCCTGCCCAATCAGCATCACTAAACCCTGTAAGATAATCATTTGTACACTTAGAAAATCATATTCCATAATCATGTGTTCCATGAACATACTTGATGATTCTCTTAGCTGCTGCGAGATGTGATTCTTTGGGATTTGCTTGAAATCTTGCACAGAATCCTAAACTAAAGCATGAGTTTGGTCTACTTGCTATGAGTTATAGTAGGTTACCAATAATACTTTTGTACAAACTTGCATCAATGTCTTTACCTACATTGTCTTTTGAAAGTTTTAGATTAGTACTGATAGGAGTTATCATTGGTTTTGCATTTTCAAGCCCAAATTTCTTTACAAGATTTTTAGCATATTTTGATTGAGATATGAATATCCCATCATTCATTTGCTTAACCTGTAATCCAAGAATGAAATTTAATTCTCCTACCATGCTCATCTCAAACTCTTCCTACATTAATTTAACAAACTTATTAGTTTTGCTTTTGTTAGTTGAGCTGAAAACAATGTCATCAACATATATTTGTGCAACAATGAGATAGTTAGATGCATGTTCGATAAACAAAGTCTTATCATTGCTGCCTCTTTTATGACCTTTGTTGATCAAAAAGTTTGTCAACCTTTCATACCAAGCTCTAGGAGCTTGTTACAAACCATACAAAGCTTTGTGCAATTTGTACATAAAATCAGGATGTTTAGGATCTTCAAATCCTTTAGGCTGTTCAACTAAGACTTCTTCATTGAGATAGCCATTTAAAAAATGCTATTTTAACATCCATTTGGTACAACTTAAAATTAAGCAAACAAGCAATTGTAAATAGTAATCTGATTGACTCAAGTCTAGCTACTGGTGAAAAGGTTTCATCAAAGTATATGCCTTCTACTTGTGTGTAACCTTGTGCAACCAGCCTAGCCTTATTTCTTACTACTTGTCTACTTTCATCAGTTTTATTTTTGAATATCCATTTATTTTCAATGACATTTGCATTTTCTGGCCTAGGAACTAATTCTTATACTTCATTCCTTTTAAATTGATTAAGTTCATCTTGCACGACTTGAATCCAAACATCTTCTTTTAAGGCTTCTTTCACATTTTTTGGTTCAACTAAAGAAACATAACATGCAAACCTTACCTGATTTCTTACCTTGCTCCAAGTCTTCATCATGCCATCTGGTGTTCCAATGATAGAGCTTGTTGGATAAGCCTTCTGAATCCATGTGGGTGGATCTTTCTTTTCATCTTCATTCCTGATTGAATTCTTGTTCAAATATACGTTGTCTGATGTTATTGTTACGTCGGGTGCAACAGCTGCTGTTTCCTCTTTCATAACAGAATCTTCTTTATTATTGCTGTCTGAATCTGTCTTCTCTATATCATCTGTGAAGCTGGTTATGCTTTCCTCTTGTGAGTGCTTTGTATAATCATCCAGATAATCAAATACTACATTTGCAGATTCCATGACTACCTCAGTTCTCAGATTGTAAACTCGAAATGCTTTGCTATTTTGAGCATATCCCACGAAGACTCCTTTATCACTTCTCGGGTCTAATTTTCTTAACTGCTCTCTGTCGTTTAAGATGTAACACCTGCATCTAAAAACATGAAAATATTTCAAATTCGGTTTTCTATCTTTCAAAATTTCATAAGGTGTCTGGTTAGTGCCTGGTCTAAAAAAACTCTATTTGAAATATAACAAGTAGTGCTTATTACTTCAACCCATAGCCTTTTGGTCAATTTCTTGCTATTATGCATCACTTTAGCCATCTCTTGAAGAGTTCTATTCTTTCTTTCCACTATGCCATTCTGTTCAGGGGTTTCTGGAGCTGAAATTCATGATCAATTCCATGATATTTGCAAAAGTTAGCATAGGTAACATTTTCAAACTCTTTGCCATGATCACTTCTTATTCTCTCAATCCTATCAATGTTCCTATTTTGCTCATTTTCAAGCTTAACACAAATATTCCTGAAAGCCTCAAAAGTGTCAGATTTTTCTTTAATGAAATCAACCAAAGTATATCTAGAAAAATCATCCACACAAACAAATATGTATCTCTTACCTGTAATAATTTCAATTTGCATAGGATCCATGAGATCCATGTGAAGCAAATCAAGTATTTTAGATGTGCTAAGATGTGGATTTGACTTGTATGAACTTCTAATTTGTTTTCCCATTTGACATGGTCCATAAATTCCATTAACTTTGTCATCAAGTTTAGGAACTCCTTTTACAGCACCTAACTTAGTTAATTTAACCAAGACTTTGTAATTTAAGTGTCCTAATTTTTGATGCCACAATTCTAAATCTGAAATCCTAGCATGAAATGCAATCTTTACCAAATAACAGTTATCCAAAGATCTATTACCTTCTATAATGCATTTACTAAAATTATCTAAGACCATGCATTTGTTTTGTGTGAAATTAACAATATACTTATCATCATAAATCTGACTAATACTAATAAGATTAGCTTTCAAACCTTCAACCAGCAAGACATTTGGAAAATTGGGTAGGCCTTTGACATTTAAAGTGCCTTTAACAATGATCTTACTCTTTGCTCCATCTCCATAGGTGACATTACCATCTCTGCATGCTTTAAAATATGTTAAAAACCGTTTATTTCTAGTCATGTGCCTGGAACAACCACTGTCAAAATATAAAAAATCGTTAAAAGTATCTTTAAGAGCAGTAAGAGCAACATGACATACTGTCTTGTCTTTTTTAACCCACTGTAGTTGTGATTTTGGTAATAGTTTGAACTGTTTTGATCTTCTATGCAAAAGATTCAACAATTTAAAGCATCTAGGCCTAATGTGTCCCTTTTTGCCACAAAAATAACAAGTAGGAATGAATTTCCTTACCTTTTCAGGACTAGATTTAAAGGAACTCAGAGGAGAAACAAATGTTTCATTACTCTTTGAACTAGGACTCGACCTTAAAGAGTTAAGTTCAAAATTTTTACGTGATGTTGAAGCTTTCACAAAGATTGTTTTTGATGAAGATGCAACATTACCTTCTGTATACCTCAATCCATATTTGTTGGAGTTGTCTCTTCCAAGACTCAAGACTTAATCAAGTTTGGCTACCCCAATTTTGAGTTGATCAACACACTTTTTGCTTTCAACCAGTTCTGTTGTAATTTTCTCAATATGTGCTGTTTTGTCTGTCAAAACAGTCTCCAGTTTCAGGATCTAATTTTCAACATATGATTTTTCACATTCCAGCACTTCAATCTTCTTCTTCATGATTTTAATTTCTTCTTTCTAACTTATCCATTCACCATAGAGTGTATTGTATGTTTCTTGCAACTCTTCATAGTATTCTGGTCTATCTTCTTCATCAGAATGATCAACACTGGTTCTATAATTTTTTGTTATGTCAGAAATAACAACTTTCCCTTTATCAGCTGCAGATGCAGTAAATGCAACAAAGTTGCTCATTCAATCTTGATCTTCTAAGTCTGATTCTGATTCATCACTCTAGGTTGCTGTCAGTCATTTGTTCTTCTTCTTGAGATTAGCACATTCAAATTGAATATGCCCACAACTAGAACATTCATAACACTGAATCTGCCTTTTCTTTTTCGGTTGTTTTGGCTTCTTCCTGTCATTCTCTTGCTGAACTTTCTAAATTTTTCTTCACTTGAGTTTGATAGTTTTCCTTGATTCTTTTTCCTGAAATTTATTTTCATGAACTTGACATAATTTCTTGTTAGAAAAGCAATCTGTTTAGAATCAGTTTCATGAAGCTCATCATTACTTTCATCATCAGATTTTTCAGTTTTCGCATTAAATGCAATGCTTTTCCTTTTTGCATCCTAGTACTTTGATTAATTTCAAAGTTTTGGAGAATGCCAATTAGTTCATCAACCCTCATCTCATCAGTGTTTTTAACTTCCTCAATGGCTAAAATTTTAGGTTGAAATTTATCTCGAACAGACCTAATTACCTTGCTAACAATTTCTACATCAGTGAAAGTTTTGCCAAGCATATATGCTGAATTTGTAATGTGACATATCATAGAGTAAAACTCAGAAATTGACTCATCCTCACACATCATCAGATTTTCAAATTGAGAATTTAATCTCATTAATTTAGATCTTTTAATAGATGCAGTACCTTTATGTTTTACCTCAAGTATGTCCCATGCTTCTTTGGCCATTTTGCACCTTGAAATCTGTCCGAAGTTGTTTAAGTCCACTACAGCAAAGATTGTGTTAAGAGCCTTTGAATTCCAGCTGGAGCGTCGATATTCTTCATCAGTCCATTCATCCTCAGGTTTGGGTTCGTAATCACCAAAAGCATTCAACTTTGTTGGCGGTGTGTATCCTTTAAGCACACTAGTCCATGCCCTGTCATCAAGAGATTTAATATACATCATCATTCTTACCTTCCAATATGAATAATTACTATCATCAAGGATAGGTGGTTGTGTTCTGTATCTTCTATTGTGAATAAACTCCATTCTTCCAGATCAGTACCAATTGAGAGTTCTGGAAGTATGCAGTTATAAGTAATATAACAGTAAATTGTAAAGTAAATCAGCACAGGAGGATTTTTACGTGGTTCAGTTATAAAATATACATCCATGGACAGTTATAGAGCTGCAATTCACTAAGTTCTTGTTTGTACAATCTTTAGGATCTTTTACAGTGCTGACTCACCCTTACACACTGACTAATCTTTGTAAAACAAAATCTTCGCAAAGATCTTAAACTCTAGTAAGACTGCCCACTCTTTGTTGCAGATAACTTAACAACACACTGTTAAGTTATACATAACACACGAAGTCTGACATTGAATTACATAAACACTTAACCCGTAAGTTATCCCAAGTGTCTCCTAACTCACATAGACTCAATCAACAACTCATGTATGATTTCTACCACTCATACATGAATCAAAAGACTCAAAGAATCAAATTAAAGAAGCATATTCCAATTTGCATTGAAGCTCTGCTATCAATTCATGGAATGCCAAAATCAAGGCTCCCTCAAAACACAACCAAATCAGCTAACCTGCCAATCTGTCTAATACATTATGTAGAAATAACGCTGTATATATATAGTGAGAGGCCTGGCAGAAATCTCCTTTAGAATCCTATAAAAATTCTAATCAAAATCATATTAGAATAAGGAGAAATATAATAGCAAGTCTTATAATTAAACTCATAAAAGAATTTGGACACAAATATATATTCTCTTATTTTAATTAGGATACAAGAAACGATATCCTAATCTAAGGAGATTTTTATTATAAACCAAATACTTACTATAATAATCATCTAGAAACAGTAAAATAGGAATCAAAATACTATTCTAGTTTTATCACAAATTAAACAAAAATCAACATGTGCATGGCACATGCAAGTGTCACACGCTGACACCAACACTATTTTAAATTATGTAAATATTTTCTTAAAAGGCAATAATTATGGTAATTATTTATTGGTGCATTGTATATTGCAAATCTAAAACAGATGAATAAATAACAAAAGATGCTATATTACTCTGGTCCACAATTTAGTGATACTTTGGTTCCTATAAGTTATGATAGCTAATGATAAGATATAGACAATTTCATAGCTATAACATATAATATCAAATTAACGCAAATTATACCACAAACCTTATTAATAACATGTAAAATATGATTTTTGTTAGAATTTTGATTTGAGAATTCATATATACCACAGAAACTTATCTATGCAATTGATGTGACATAGAAATACAATATTTCAATTGCACCTTCAGGTCCGAACCACCAGCCACAAGATTTAGAAGCATCATTTGCTTTATCTGTTGTGTTAACTGCTAATATAACCAAGCTAGCATTCATTTAGAACTTATTAATTAGGTAACAAAATAAAACAAAAACATAACTTAACAAAAGCGAGAGACAGACGAGCTTTCAAGTTAGCTTGCTAATTTGGTATTACATATTTGAATTATAAATTTTGTTATTAAACCTTAACCACTTTTATTAGGACAGAATGTCATAGCTCATAACAGAGGATCATTAGCTCTGTTTTCCTTTTGTATTTTCCTTGATTTCAGGGTGTTAATACTGTATTTATTTTTCCTTTTATATGTTGAAGTGTATCTACATATATTGTAACACCTTTGGTTAATACAAGTGTGAAAAACTATTTAGCCAAATATCTTTTATGGTATTAGAGCTACTTTGGCTCCAACGAGATAAATCAATTCAACTCTAAAATCTTGAATCTTCATTCATGGTTGACGATAGCACAACTTCCAGCCTTAATCAACCCACTATTATTTCCTCTCTTTCTTCAAACAATTTAGTTTCTTTCAATGCTTCTACTCAGCTTTCAATCACATTGATGCCCTCCAACTATCCTTCATGGAGAGCTCAGTGGGATGACTTACTTTTTCGCTTTGATTTACTTGGTTTTGTCGCCGGATATTTTCTGTGTCCGCTAAAAAAAATCATAGTAGATAAGAATGAGGTCAAGAATCCAAAGATTTCTCTTTGGAAAAGACAGTACAAATTTCTTCTTCATGGAATTCGATCCTCTCTTTCCGATCGAGTGGAATCACGAGTTAATTCCAGCATTTCATCTGCTGAAGCATGGAATCGACTCACAAGACTTTATGCCAATTCCTCATCCTCTCGTATCATGAGGCTGATTGAACAACTCACTACAATTACTCATGGTTCTCAATCTTTTGAGGAGTATCTCAGCAAAGTCAGAGGTATTGCTGATGAACTTGCACTCATCAATTCTCCAGTTTCAGATGTGAATCTCATCATTCATACTTTGAATGGTGTTGTTCCAGAGTTTAGAGAGTTAGCTGTTGCTATATGTGCCCGTGACTCTCTCATAAGCTTTGAAGAGCTTCATGAAAAATTAGTGGAGCATGAGACTTATCTCAAGAGAGAAGAAAGCAGCAATCCTATCACGCTTTCTGTTAATGTTGCACATTTTCATCAGTCTAAAAATGGTAATCAATCAAACAACGGATTAAAAAATCAAAATTATCACAATCATCACGGACAATGCTCTAATAGTTAAGGCAATGGTCAAAATAAAAATAATCATGGCAATTACACTGGCCGCAATTCTAATATGTCTTGTGATTTTTGTGAAAGGCATGGCCATGTTTTCAATCAATGTTATCTTGCAAAGAGGTTTTTGCAAAAGTTTGCCTAGCAGCAACCTATTGCTAATCCTACCACCACATCAACTAATAATAATTCCAATTGGTTGCTTGATAATGGTGCTTCCCACCAAGTGACATCCGATTTGAACAATCTTTCTCCTCGTCAACCATATAAGGGGCCCGATGATATTATTATTGGCGATGGTTTAGGTTTGCTAATCACGCATATTAGAAGTATTAAACTTTCTACTTCCTCAAATTCTTTCTCCCTTTAAAATATGTTATGTGTTCCATGAAACAAAACTTAGTTTCTATTTCTCAATTTTTAGACAAATAATGCTTATATTGAGTTTTACCCCCTTTTTTTTGTGTGAAAGATCTAACTACAAGGGCACTTGTTGCATGGGGACAAACCAAGAATAATGTGTACGTGTGGCCTAGCATGAGAGAATAATTTTGTGGACAAACAAGCTTGTTGCAGTGTCAAAGCTTCTTCCAAACTCTAGCAACAAGTGCCCTTGTAGTTAGATCTTTCAAACAAATTCTTTTTCGAGTCATTTCTTCCAATAATGTCCCTGTGCAATCAAAGTGACACGACCCGCCCCTAGCTACACGGGCAAATCATGCCTAAAACTGTGGACTACTGGCTGTTTCTTGATTCTTGTCTTTTTTATAGAACAAACTTGATACAATTCTCATTACAAGCACAAATAAATTTTTTATAATTGTTACAATATAACTATTACAACCTTAACACATCACTGCACCATCACGTGGCTGGGCCTCCAGATTTTCTAACTATATCACATTTTGCTTTCACCTGGGGGGGGAATTTTTTTTTAAAAGAAAAAAAGAAAAAATAAAACAAAAGAGTGAGTATAAAACTCAGTGAGTGGGGATAAAAATATATTTGTAAATAAATCTAAAAAAAATTTATATTATTATAAAATAAATCTTTGCTCTATAAAAAAAAATCTCCATAACCCATAATTTTCATATTGTCTAAAACGTTATAAAACTTTAAAATAAATTACTATTGAATAATTAAATCCATCAAAATACTACTTATGGTTAAAATAATAAAATAATCATCTTCAATCGTATAATAAATATGCTCTTGATTATCATGCTAAAATCATCACTTTAATTATTTACTATACAAAACATAATTTTCTTAAAAATCTTCTTTCAAAAGAAACTCTTCTGAATAATGTTTCTTTCTCAAACTAACTCATATAAACATATTCAAAACTCTTTTCATTATACTAAACAAGTACCCATGGAACTGTCTCATCCTGCCTGGCGAGATCTAACATCGTATAGGCAGAACTATCTGAATTTTCTCATACCTGGTGAGATCTACATCACGCAGGCATAGATATCTGTACCTGGTGAGATCTAACATCGCACAGGTCTGCTATCTAGTCATACGCATGCGCAGAGCTGCCCCTAAAGGGCTAAAGCGCCCAGATCACACGGCCCAAAGCCTCTATGTGTTTCTGAACGGGCCCCAAAGGCCTCTATCTGTATCATTGTCTAAGTGATCTAAATAACTGTCTGAGTATCTGGGTACTAGCTTAGTATAACATAATTGCACCTTCTTATTTGTATTTAAAACTAATTTCATTTAAAAACTGCTTCATATACTAAACTTTCTCTTTTCAAGCAAATTTATCAAAAATCTCGAAATTTTATGCAAGATAAAACTGGAAATATTTGTATTATTTAAATTAATCCATAACAAACATTTAAAAAGACGTTTCTAAATACTTTAAGAAATCCTTGAGTCAAATGGCTATGAAAACTTAAAATATCAATACTTTCACACTTCCTCTAAATCTACAAAATATAACTTTCTTAAAAGCCAAAATGCACTAAAAATGAAAAATCTGATTTTTCCTTTGTAAATGTTATATCTTTGTTCAAAACTAATTTTTAAAACTAAAATTCATGTCTACAACCAATTTGAAAACTAGCTTTGAAATATCTTAATAATTAAAAGTAGTTATAATAAATGGGCCTATCTACCCTCAAGAAATATTATAAAAACTACCTTGAATTCTTCTAAATTCACTAAAATTCTTGATAATTCTATAAAATACTAAATAACATAACTAAGTAAATACTAAAACATATTTCTAATTATCCAGAAAATAAATCTTCTACTCTTTCCAAATCTTTCTAAAATATCCATAAAGTAAAATACTTTCCATCTCACTATAAGCTATAATTTATATTTTTATCTCAAAATCTCATACATCACGCTTCAACTAAAATCTTTTTTACTATTCTAAATTTTTCATAATTCTGCATTCAGGTCCCTACAAATTCTGGAACAGCTTTCTAAATTTTCAATTCAGCCCCTGCTTGGGCAATTTTAGAATTTGGCATTGTCATCCCTACAAAATTAAATTCTACTTTCCAGAACTTTTTCTTTTTAATTTCTTATTATTTTGAATATAAAATCACTTATCATTTGTTAACCAAAATCACCATTTCTTCAACATATGTATTTATGTAAAGAAAATAACTCAATACCTCAATTTTCTATACTAATTCATCTAATTATAAATGTCTCTTTTCCAATCATAAACAAAAACTTTCTACTTCCTACCAACATATAATATATATACATTCATGCTACAACTTTCACTTTAAATTTATTTTTCTCTTGTACTCAAACTTATCGAAACAACAAGTACTATATATTCAAAACTAATCTACTAGCACCACCCATAACCATCTCTTCTATCCAAAATCTAATACTTTACATACACTTATTTTTAAAATACATAAATCATCATCATTTATTCTAAAAACTTTTAATATAACTCAATTAATTAAACTAATAACTTAAATCATATGAAAAATCATAAATCTAATACACTTTAATATAATATGAAATTCTCAAAACATAATCCACTCACAGTTTGGTTGCACAACTTAGTTAGCTCGGATTTAATTCCAAAATCAACGTTCCACATAGTTGGCCACATCCTTCAACGAAGAATTTATCCTTCATTATCCTTGTTTTTCTCTTCACACAAGCCTCAATTTGGCTTTTTCCCCCATTCTCCTCTCTTCTCCCGTCTGTCTTCTCTCCACTGGAATTCTCCTCTTTTTTTTTTGTTCTTATAATTAATTTTTTTCTAAGGGCTGGGCTTACATAAAAGAAAGGGGCTTGGGGTTTTTAAATATCATGGGCTTTACACAAAGTCTCAAGTTTCTTTTTGTGATTGCTATCAATGTAACAAAAGTCACAAATTATCATTTGGTATTTCCAGTTTGTCAAGCAAAAGTCCTTTAGAATTAATTTATAATGATGTTTAGGGGCCATCTCCAATTCTTCAATGGATGGTTTTTCATTTTATGTAGTGTTTTGTTGATCACTTTACGAAATACTCATGATTATTTGCAATGGCACAAAAATTAGAACTTTCTTCCATTTTTCGCAAGTTTAAATTAATGGTTGAATATTTTTTAAATAAATCTATCAAAACGATTTATTCGAATGGTGGAAAAGAATATGAAGGCCTTAAATCCATTTTTGAATCTCCTGGCATCCAAAATTTGGTCTCTCCTCCTTATACACCTCAAAAATATTACTTCAGCTGGCGCCGTCATCGACATATTGTCGAAACAAGACTCACTCCCAACCATCGAGCATCACCTTCTCTCTCAGTTAGGTCATTTGCTTTCAAAGCTTCAGTGTATTTAATTAATCGGCTTCCAACACCCATTCTTGATCATAAATCTCCATTTGAATGTCTTTTTTATTCTGTTCCTAATTACTGTAAAGTGAGAGTTTTCGGCTGTTTGTGTTATCCTTGGCTTCGGCCCAATACAAAGCACAAACTTGAGCAACGGTATAAGTCTTGTCTCTTTCTTGGATATTCTAATATTCATAATGCATACATTTGTTTTGAACCCCATAACTCACAAATTTTATGTTTTCCATCATGTTAGTTTATTGAAAATCAATTTCCTTGTTTACCTACTTATTCTAAAAATGACAAAATTGATGACCATAGCAAATACAAATGGACATGTTTATCTTCCTCTCTTCGTATTTTTTATTTACCAAATCCATCTTCTAATAAAATTGCCACTAACAAATCTGAAATTAATTCCTTCTCAGAAAATGGGAATTTCTTTTCTATTCTTATTGACAAATCTACTCCTCCCTTTATAATACCCAAAAATCATTCCATCTTTCACGATCCTTCCGAATCTATTATTAATTTAACTAATTCACAGGATCTTAATTTTTCCAATAATTTCAGCAATGATATCTCCTCTTTGCAAAATCTCTCAGAGGATATTAATTCTTTATCTTCTCCTAATTTTTTACAGATTCCAATTAATTGTCCTCCGCGTAATCTTCCAATGTCTTCTGTCAAATCTATTACTCCAACCAAAGACCAATCCTCCAAGTTCAATGAACCTTCTTCACAAGTGTCACAATCCACTGAAACTTCTTCTACCTTAACAGTAGTCCAGCATGTGAGGTTCCACCACTTCTTGATCTTAATATGGCTAGTCCACCTCATACCATTAATTCTAACTTGGTTCCTGGCAAGGACCCTTCTCAATCTCAACCCCATGATGCCATAAATACTCACTCCATGACTACCTGTACCAAAAATAATATCTTTAAACCCTTGCAAAAGATGCCTCTTATCACAACTCACCACCCACTACCCCAAACACTTGAACCCACAGCTGGTTCTCAGGCATTAAAAGACTTGAGTTGGACCAATGCAATGCGTGATGAGCTTTTAGCCCTCGCCAATAATAATACTTGAGAACTAGTTTTCTGGAGTCCAAATCAAAATATAGTTGGTTGCAAGTGGGTTTTTTAGGTCAAACGTCATCCTAATGGCCGTATTGATCGTAATAAAGCTTGGTTGGTTGCTAAAGGTTTTAACCAGTGTCCTAGTATAGACTTCAAAGAGACTTTCAGTCTTGTTGTCAAACCCACCACTATTACAATTGTCCTTAGTCTTGCATTATCAAATGGTGGATTGTTCGTCAATTGGATGTTAATAATGTTGACCCAGGTATGGCAACCCAAGAGGGGGGGGGGGGTGTGAATTGGGTTTTTATTTATCAAAACGGATTTAGAAAACTTTTCTTTGAAGATCAAAATTATTTAACTCTTTCTTTGAGAATAAAGGTGAAGGAGATGAAATTAGAATTTATCAAAGATGCAATCAAAAGAATAATAATAATGAACAATCACAAGTGCAAGTAAATGTAAAAAGGAAAGGGATAGAGAGAGTGCAAACTCAATTTACGTAGTTCGGCAAACCTTGCCTACGTCCACGGGCTCCTAGCTCCACGAGCTAAGCTTTCCACTAAGTTGTAGAAATCCTTACAACTTGCTTGATGAACAACCTCACCAAGACTTTTTCCTTCAACTCTTGATAACACCACACCAAGAGTTCTTCTTGATGAAAACCTCACCAAGGCAACTTCCTTCAACCCTTGATAACACCACACCAAGAGTTCTTCTTGATGAACAACCTCACCAAGGCAACTTCTTTCAACCCTTGATAACACCACATCAAGAGTTCTTCTTGATAAACAACCTCACCAAGGCAACTTCCTTCAACTCTTGATAACACTACAACAAGAGTTATTCTTGATGAACAAACTCACCAAGCCAACTTCCTTCAACCCTTGATAACACTACACCAAGAGTTCTTGATGAACAACCTCACCAAGAAAAGAGTTCTCTCAAGGATAACTTTTATACTTTACAAGAAGATCTAACTCTCACCACAATACAAGAACAAAGATAATTTTTACAACAAAAGTATAACTCTCTTCAAAGAGTAGATAAAGAATATAAAAGCTCTCTAAACTTGATATTTCTCTTATTTGTGGCCTGATAGATTCTTCTCTCCTTTTCTCTTTTTCTTCTTGCTGAATGCATGGGAGAAGGGCTTCTTTTATAGGCAACTGAGATGAACTTGAATAAGTGAAGACACCATCTCCAAATTTTCTGTCCACCATAAAAACCGTAATTTTGTCTGCCATTTTTGTCAATGTTTTGTTTGAAATTTGAAAATTTGCAAAACATAAAAGATCTATACATTTGAATAAGTTTTCCAACGCATCAAGAATCAAGTCATTTGGATATCTGTAGCTCAAGATATGACTAAAAAACCATTCGATGCTCATGTGACTTGATTTTTCTTCATTGTGTCAGTCCACCGAATTGAATGATAATTCTGTCAGCATTTCGTTTGAAATTTGAATTTCTTCAAAACATAAAACTATCTGCATATTTGAATGAGCTTTCCAAAACATTATGAATCAAATAATTTGGATATCTCTATCTTAAGATATGGCCAGAAAACCATTCGGTCCTCGTGTGAGTTGATTTTTATTCCTTGTGTCAGTCCACCAAATTGTATGTCAATTATGTCAGCCTTCCATTTGAAATTTGAATTTATTCAAAACATATGAAATGTGCCTCATTATGTCCTATTTTCAATGCCATAAGAATCAAGTCATTTAGATCTTTCTAGCTCAAGATATGTCTAAAAGAGTATTCGGTGCTTATGTCAGCTGCTTCCATTTATCTTTCAACTTGCATGATGATTTGGACAACCTTACACTTGAAATTTAAATTTCTTTAAAACATATGAAATGTTATAAATTGAGCAAGCTTTCCAAAGGCTCAAGAATCACATCATTTGGATATTTGTAGAGATATATATGACCAATTGATTGAACATTGCTCATGTGTCACATTCCTTGAGTCAATCCTTGTTCTTAAACTTTGGTGCCTTTAACATGTAGTCTTCTCCTTAGCTTCAATACTTCATTTTAATAAGCCTCTTTTTGATTTTACAATTATTTCAATGATCTTATTCTTGCACATAAATAAACATGTTAGTAAATCTCAATTAATCAATGTGTATTGTTATCATCAAAATTATCATGTAGTCTTAGGGTTAACAATCTCCCCCCTTTTGATGATGACAAACCATTGATTGCTTTAAAATAAGATCTAAAATCAAGAATGAAAATAAAATCAAGAATAAACAAAAATATGGCACTTGTTATGAATATAAGCAATCCAACCATTTCTTCCCCTTTTGTTATCATCAAAAAGATGTAATCAAATTAACTACTCCCCCTTAACATATGCTACCATTCAAATAATATCATATAAAAGCAAAATTAAGACAAATCCAACACGCCTAATTCTCTTCTAATTATACAAAATCTATCTTGACTAAGGGGTTTGGTCATATTTGGGTCTAGGGACTAATTCCCAAACTTGATTTCTCTCAAATTGGTTTAATTCTTCTTGCATAGCCAAAATCCAACTTTCGTCATTTTCGGCTTCTTTGAAAGATTTTGGTTCAAATTGAGAGACAAATGCAAAATGATTACAAAAGTTTCTAAAAGAAGATCTAGTTCTCATACCTTGTGATGGTTCACCAATAATGAGATCTTTAGGGTGAGCTTTTGCGTACCTCCATTCCTTTGGTAATTCTTGGGAAGAATCAATTACTTCCTCAAGCTTTTCTTGTTGAAGTTGTAATTCATCTTGGCTCTTTTCATCAAGCCTTAATTCCTTCATTTGCCTTTCTACCTCAACAATATCATCATCTAAATTCTTTGAAGAAGTCACATTAGTTTCATCAAATTCAACATGCATAAAATCTTCAATAGCAAGAGTATTTTTGTTAAAAACTCTATATGCCTTACTATGGTTGGAGTAGCCAACAAAAATTCCAACATTGACTTTTGCATCAAATTTTCCAAGGTTCTCAATCTCAACCCCATGATGCCATAAATACTCACTCCATGACTACCTGTACCAAAAATAATATCTTTAAACCCTTGCAAAAGATGCCTCTTATCACAACTCACCACCCACTACCCCAAACACTTGAACCCACAGCTGTTTCTCAGGCATTAAAAGACTTGAGTTGGACCAATGCAATGCGTGATGAGCTTTTAGCCCTCGCCAATAATAATACTTGAGAACTAGTTTTCTGGAGTCCAAATCAAAATATAGTTGGTTGCAAGTGGGTTTTTTAGGTCAAACGTCATCCTAATGGCCGTATTGATCTTAATAAAGCTTGGTTGGTTGCTAAAGGTTTTAACCAGTGTCCTAGTATAGACTTCAAAGAGACTTTCAGTCTTGTTGTCAAACCCACCACTATTACAATTGTCCTTAGTCTTGCATTATCAAATGGTGGATTGTTCGTCAATTGGATGTTAATAATGTTGACCCAGGTATGGCAACCCAAGAGGGAGGGGGGGGGGGGGTGTGTGTGAATTGGGTTTTTATTTATCAAAACGGATTTAGAAAACTTTTCTTTGAAGATCAAAATTATTTAACTCTTTCTTTGAGAATAAAGGTGAAGGAGATGAAATTAGAATTTATCAAAGATGCAATCAAAAGAATAATAATAATGAACAA
Organism: Boswellia sacra; assembly: GCA_013180625.2. Taxonomy (NCBI): domain Eukaryota; kingdom Viridiplantae; phylum Streptophyta; class Magnoliopsida; order Sapindales; family Burseraceae; genus Boswellia; species Boswellia sacra. Next base: position 89,570 of record SNVD02003156.1, read on the forward strand.
TCACAAGTGCAAGTAAATGTAAAAAGGAAAGGGATAGAGAGAGTGCAAACTCAATTTACGTAGTTCGGCAAACCTTGCCCACGTCCACGAGCTCCTAGCTTCACGAGCTAAGCTTTTCACTAAGTTGTAGAAATCCTTACAACTTGCTTGATGAACAACCTCACCAAGACTTTTTCCTTCAACTCTTGATAACACCACACCAAGAGTTCTTCTTGATGAAAAACCTCACCAAGGCAACTTTCTTCAACTCTTGATAACACCACACCAAGAGTTCTTCTTGATGAACAACCTCACCAAGGCAACTTCTTTCAACCCTTGATAACACCACATCAAGAGTTCTTCTTGATAAACAACCTCACCAAGGCAACTTCCTTCAACTCTTGATAACACTACAACAAGAGTTATTCTTGATGAACAAACTCACTAAGCCAACTTCCTTCAACCCTTGATAACACTACACCAAGAGTTCTTGATGAACAACCTCACCAAGAAAAGAGTTCTCTCAATGATAACTTTTATACTTTACAAGAAGATCTAACTCTCACCACAATACAAGAACAAAGATAATTTTTACAACAAAAGTATAACTCTCTTCAAAGAGTAGATAAAGAATATAAAAGCTCTCTAAACTTGATATTTCTCTTATTTGTGGCCTGATAGATTCTTCTCTCCTTTTCTCTTTTTCTTCTTGCTGAATGCATGGGAGAAGGGCTTCTTTTATAGGCAACTGAGATGAACTTGAATAAGTGAAGACACCATCTCCAAATTTTCTGTCCACCATAAAAACCGTAATTTTGTCTGCCATTTTTGTCAATGTTTTGTTTGAAATTTGAAAATTTGCAAAACATAAAAGATCTATACATTTGAATAAGTTTTCCAACGCATCAAGAATCAAGTCATTTGGATATCTGTAGCTCAAGATATGACTAAAAAACCATTCGATGCTCATGTGACTTGATTTTTCTTCATTGTGTCAGTCCACCGAATTGAATGATAATTCTGTCAGCATTTCGTTTGAAATTTGAATTTCTTCAAAACATAAAACTATCTGCATATTTGAATGAGCTTTCCAAAACATTATGAATCAAATAATTTGGATATCTCTATCTTAAGATATGGCCAGAAAACCATTCGGTCCTCGTGTGAGTTGATTTTTATTCCTTGTGTCAGTCCACCAAATTGTATGTCAATTATGTCAGCCTTCCATTTGAAATTGTAATTTATTCAAAACATATGAAATGTGCCTCATTATGTCCTATTTTCAATGCCATAAGAATCAAGTCATTTAGATCTTTCTAGCTCAAGATATGTCTAAAAGAGTATTCGGTGCTTATGTCAGCTGCTTCCATTTATCTTTCAACTTACATGATGATTTGGACAACCTTACACTTGAAATTTAAATTTCTTTAAAACATATGAAATGTTATAAATTGAGCAAGCTTTCCAAAGGCATAAGAATCACATCATTTGGACATCTGTAGAGAAATATATGATCAATTGATTGAATATTCCTCATGTGTCACATTCCTTGAATCAAACCTTGTTCTTAAACTTTGGTGCCTTTAACATGTAGTCTTCTCCTTAGCTTCAACACTTCATTTTAATAAGCCTCTTCTTGATTTTAAAATTATTTCAATGATCTTACTCTTGCACATAAATAAACATGTTAGTAATCTCAATTAATCAATGTGTATTGTTATCATCAAAATTATCATGTAGCCTTAGGGCTAACAATCTCCCCCTTTTTGATGATGACAAAACCATTGCTTGCTTTAAAATAGATTAAATCAAGAAGAAAATAAATCAAGAATAAACAAAAATTATGGCACTTGTTATGAATATAAGCAATCAACATTTCTCCCCTTTTGTTTATCATCCAAAAAGATTAATTCAAATTAACTACTTCCCCCTTAACATATGCTACCATTCAAAGATTATCAAATAAAAGAAAAATTAAGACATATCCAACATGCCTAATTCTCTTCTAATAGTACAAAATCTATCTTGACTAAGGGGTTGTCATATGGGTCTAGCGACTAATTCCCAAACTGATTTCCTCAAACTGGTTAATTTTCGGCATAGCCAAAAATCCAAACTTTCGTCATTTTTGCCTTCTTTGGAAGCTTTTGGTTCAATTGAGAGGGACAAATGCAAAATGATACAAAAGTTCTAAAAGAAGATCTAGTTCTCATACCTGTGATGGTTTCACCAATAATGAGATCTTTAGGGGAGCTTTTGCGTACCTCCATTCCTTTGGTAATTCTTGGGAAGAATCATTTACTTCCTCAAGCTTTTCTTGTTGAAGTTGTAATTCATCTTGGCTCTTTTCATCAAGCCTTAATTCCTTCATTTGCCTTTCTACCTCAACAATATCATCATCTAAATTCTTTGAAGAAGTCACATTAGTTTCATCAAATTCAACATGCATAAAATCTTCAATAGCAAGAGTATTTTTGTTAAAAAACTCTATATGCTTTACTATGGTTGGAGTAGCCAACAAAAATTCCAACATCGGCTTTTGCATCAAATTTTCCAAGGTTATCCTTGGTGTTTAAAATAAAACATTTACACCAAAAACTTTAAAAAATCCAATGTTGGGTTTTCTTCCTTTCCAAAGTTCATAAGGAGTTTTCTTTATTAAAGCTCTAAAATGGACTCTATTGATTATAAAGCATGTGGTATTAACGGCTTAGGCCTAAAAATATTTTGGCAAATTATTTTCAAGTAACATGGTCCTAGCCATTTCTTGGATAGTCATATTTTTCCTCTCAACAACACCATTTTGTTGTGGAGTTCTAGGTGCGGAAAAATTATGTTCAAAATCATTTTCATCACAAAGATTTTCAAATGCAACATTGTCTACTTCACCACCATGATCACTCCTAACGGACACAATAGAATATCCTTTTTTATTTTGGACTCTTTTTGCAAATTTTGAAAAAACTTGTATGGCCTCATTTTTAGTTTTCAAAAATAATACCCAAGTGAATCTTGAATAATCATCCACAATAAAAAAAACATAATACTTTCCACCAAGGCTTTGAGTTCTTGATGGTCCAAATAAATCCAAATGAAGTAATGGTAGAGGTTTATTTGTTGAAATAAATTTCTTTTGTTTAAAAGAAGTTCTCACTTGTTTTCCAAATTGACAAGCATCACAAATCTTATCCTTTTCAAATTTAATTTTTGGAAGACCATCAACTAACTCATTTTTAGAAATTTTTGAAATTGTGTCCATGCTAGCATGACCTAACCTTCTATGCCATAACCAAGCATCATGATTAACAATGAAACAATTTTCTACAAGATCATTAACATCAATATCAATTGTATAAATATTACCACATCTATTACCAACAAATAATGTCTTATTGTTACTAAAATCCTTAATCACACATCTATTAGGCTCAAAAGTAACAAAATATCCCTTATCACACAATTGACTAATGCTAATCAAATCATGTTTTAAACCATGAACAAGCAAAACATCTTTAATAATAGTTGAAGAAGGGTTACCAATATCACCATGTCCCATTACCCTTCCTTTGGCATTATCACCGAATGTCACATATCCTCCTTTATTCATGATTAATCTTAAGAACTTGGAGGCATCTTCGGTCATATGCCTTGAGCATGCACTATCTAAGTACCAATTGTGTTTGCCACTCCTTTGTCTCTACAATCAACATTCAAGGAGTAACTTTTTGGTACCCAAAAGTTCTTGGGTCCTTGGGGGTTAGTTATGGTACTTTTTGGAACCCATATTTGTTTCAACTTAGGATTTCTCTTAATATAGCAAGAATGCACTTTGTGTCCTTTTCTTCCATAATAAGTACATAAATGATTAGGATTATTTCTAGAAGATGCATGAGCAAAATAATTTTTAAAATACTTTTGATTTTTATGAGTTTTATATCCTAAACCTCTTTTATCAAAAACACACCTTTGGTTTTATAACATAGAATTCAAATTTTTTGTGCTTTTGTAAAACTATAAACAATATTTCTTAAGTCATTATTTTCCTTTTTCAAAATAGCATTTTGTTTCTCCAATTTATCAAAATCCTTTTGTTTTAAAATGCCATTTTCAGTTTTTTAATAAATGTATTTGACTTTCCAAACTTTCAAAATCTTTTTGCTTTAAAATTTCTTTTTCATTTTCTAAAGCTTCATTTATTTCTACCACCTCTTCTAATTGAGATAACATGATTTTTGACTTCTTTTGAAAGCATTAATTTTTGAATTTTGCTTATCAACTTGCACATGTAAATTTTGGAATGCTTCAAGTAATTCATCATATGAAAGTTTAGGATCATAGTTTAGAATACTTACCTCATCTTCACTTAAAGCCATGAAGCACATGTTTGCCACAATCGCCATCTTTTCTTCATTCTCATTCAAGATGATTTTCAGAGTTATGAGAGAACCCATAAGTTCTTCTAATGGTAGTTTGGTGAGGTCCTTTGCTTCTTGAATTGCCGTCACCTTTGGCTCCCAAGATTTTGGTAGACACCTAAAAATCTTTCTCACCATTTCAACATTAGAATAAGATTTACCAAGAGATTTCAAACTATTAATAATATCCGTCAATCTAGTAAACATTTCAGAAATTGATTCATCCGATTTCATCTTAAAAAGCTCATAACTATGAACTAGCATACTAATTTTGGATTCTTTAACTTGACTAGTTCCTTCATGAGTTACTTCAAGTGTGTGCCATATTTCTTGTGCCGTAGAACAAGTAGATATTCTATAAACTCATTTCTATCTAGAGCACAATATAACACATTCATAGCTTTAGCATTCAAACTCAATTTCTTTCTATCATCCTCACTAAACTCTTTAGGTTCTGCAGCATGCTTTTATCCATTTTCAAGTTTTTGTATGGGAAAAAAGGGTCCTCAAACAATAGACCATAAATCATAATCAAAAGATTTCACGAAAATACTCATTCTACTTTCAAATAAGAGTAACACTTAATTAAAAAATGGAGGTCTAGAGATAGAAAGTCCTCAACATAAGAACTTGAATAAAAGTTGCCATAGCTCAAAAATCGATTAAGATTTAAAAAATTGAGCAACCTTGCTCTGATACCACTTGTTGACCCAGGTATGGCAACCCAAGAGGTGGGGTGAATTGGGTTTTTATTTATAAAAACAGATTTAGAAAACTTTTCTTGAAAGATCAAAATTATTTAAATCTTTCTTTAAGAACAAAGGTGAAGAAGATGAAATAGAATGCAATCAAGAGAATGGCAATAAAGAACAATCACAAGTGCAAGTAAATATAAAGAGATAGGGATAGAGAGAGTGCAAACTCAATTTAAGTGGTTCGGCAAACCTTGCCACGTCCACGGGTCCTAGCTCCACGAGCTAAGCTTTCCACTAAGTTGTAGAAATCTTTACAACTTGCTTGATGAACAACCTCACCAAGACTTTTTCTTCCAACCTTTGATAACACCACACCAAGAGTTCTTCTTGATGAACAACCTCACCAAGGCAACTTCCTTCAACCCTTGATAACACCACACAATGAGTTCTTCTTGATGAACAACCTCACCAAGGCAACTTCCTTCAACCCTTGATAACACCACACCAAAGTTCTTCTTGATGAACAACCTCACCAAGGCAACTTCCTTCAACTCTTGATAACACACAACAAGAGTTCTCTCAAGGATAACTATTATCCTTTACAATAATATCTCACTCTCACCACAATACAAGAACAAAGATAATTTTTACAACAAAAGTATAACTCTCTTCAAAGAGTAGATAAATAATATAAAAGCTTTATAAACTTGATATTTCTCTTGGCTTTTTTGCTTGATAAAATGCTTCTCTTGCACTTGTTGAATGCATGGGAGAATGGCTCCTTTTATAGGCAAATGAGATGAACTTAATCAAGTGAAGACACCATCTCCAAATTTTCTGCCCACCATAAAAACCGTAATATTGTCTGCCATTTTTGTCAATGTTCCGTTTGAAATTTGAATTTCTTCGAAACATAAAAGATCTTCATATTTGAATAAGCTTTTCAAAACATTAATATTCAAAGAATTTGGATATCTATAGCTCAAGATATGGCCAAAACACCATTCGGTGCTCAAGTGACTTGATTTTTCTTCCATGTGTCTGTCTACTGACTTGAATGATAATTCTGTCAGCCTTCCATTTGAAATTTGAATTTCTTAGAAACATAAAAGATCTTCATATTTGAATAAGCTTTTCAAAACATTAAGATTCAAAGAATTTGGATATCTCTATCTTAAGATATGGCCAAAACACCATTCGGTGCTCATGTGAGTTGATTTTTCTTCTCTGTGTCAGTCCACCGAATTGCATGTCAATTATGTCGGCTTTCCATTTGAAATTTGAATTTCTTCAAAAAATATGAAATGTGACCCATTAAGTCATCTTTCTAATGCCATAAGAATCAAGTCATTTTGATTTTTCTAGCTCAAGATATGTCAAAAGGAGTATTCGGTGCTCATGTCAGCTGCTTCCATTTGTCTTTCAACTTGCATGATGATTTGGACAACCTTGCACTTGAAATTTGAATTTCATTAAAACATATGAAATGTTATAAATTGAGTAAGCTTTCCAAAGGCTCAAGAATCACATCATTTAGATATTTGTAGAGATATATATGACCAATTGATTGAACATTGCTCATGTGTCACATTCCTTGAGTCAATCCTTGTTCTTAAACTTTGGTGCCTTTAACATGTAGTCTTCTCCTTAGCTTCAACACTTCATTTTAATAAGCCTCTTCTTGATTTTAAAATTATTTCAATGATCTTACTCTTGCACATAAATAAACATGTTAGTAAATCTCAATTAATCAATGTGTATTGTTATCATCAAAATTATCATGTAGCCTTAGGGCTAACACATCAATCATGTCATTGTCCAATCAAATGATTACAGCACATACATCCATTCCTTCAAGTAATGCTTTTAATAAGCTGTAGCAACATCTGGTTGTTATCATATTCATGATGTGGTTACTTCCCACATGGCATGTACGAAGCCCAAGCTCTTCTTCCTTTATGTAGGATATCATATATTATAGGGGTGTTCAAAATCCAATCCAATCCGCTCAAACCGACTGATCCAATCCAAACCGATCCAATTTTATTTGGATTTGATCAATCGATGGATTAGATTGGATTGAAATTTTTGAAAACCGACTTAATTTGATCGGATAACGGATCCTATTATAAAATTTCATTATAAACCGATCCAATCCATATAGTAGGTAATAAAATAAACTATATAATATAAAAATTAAAAATAACCCAACCCATTATAAATTTATAATTTTAACATAATAAATTATATTTAACCCTAAATAAAGTAATTTACACCTTCTTTTCTTTGTTTCTCTTTCACAGCCGCACTGCACAGTGCCGTCTCTTATTCCTCTTCTTGTCAACAAGTCAAAGATTCAAATGAATAAATAAAGTAATTTACACCTTCTTGGTCTCTCTTTCACGGCCGTAGTGCCGTCTCTTATTCTTCTTCTTGTCAACAAATCAAAGATTCAAATGAAAAAGGTACGTTTTTCATACATTTTCCAAAATTTTACTTTTGTATGCAAAAATGTCCCACTCATCCAAATCAATATCTAGAATAAAGAAATTTTACAATGAATTATTTTTTATTAATAAATGATATATAGCAATCAATCTATTTGATTCATGTCTTTCACTTTTCAGACAATGTTACTGAGTGTGAAACTTACTGTATACTCCTGAAAAGTTTGTGATTATTTTTTTATTCTTAAAAAGCGTAACTGACATTGCCATGCTAGTAACTAGTAAGTTATGCGTGAGGGTGGAGTGCAAGAGTGCCATGCGGGAACAAAAAGAGATGATGGTCATCATGATTATTAAAATCAATGTTATAGTTGACTACTAATTTGTTTTGTCCATAAGTCTCTCCACTTTGAAACTAATATATGTCCAATAATCTTTCCAAGGGCGAAAAAGGTTGTCAAATATTGTAAAGAGAAGACACCACTTGCACAACTTTATAAGGGTTACACTACTTTGCATTTGTGGTATCACCTTTTAATAATAAAAAATTAATAATCATCATTCTTTCTAAATTTTTTTTCTTTATTCAATTGCATGTTAGGCAAGTAAGAACAGGACAAAACAAAATCATGAACGGAACTTCTTCCTTTTTATGTAACTAGTTAATCTAAATGTTAATTCAACTTTTTAATTTTTTTTCTTGTAATTAACAAAATTACATACATTTAGAAACATTGAAGTAGTTGATTTTGTTTCTAACTAGTTTTTTTTTCGCTTTTTTTAATATAGATGTCCACTCCAATGGATAAAGGGAAAGGTTTGATGACTCCAATGGCAACAAACAATATTCAGACCATCGAAGGTATGCTTATTGATGATAATACTCCAATAATTCCTATGTCTAAAGAATTGCTTATGAGTAAGAGAAAACCTAGTAAACCCTCTTCAATGGTATGGGAACATTTTATAAAAATAGGTACTGATCCAGATAAGCCTAGGGCCAAATGTCGACATTGTAACAAAGAATATGCTTGTGGGTCTAAAAAAAATGGAACCTCAAATTTGTTGATTCACATAAAACAAAAATGTCCAAAATTTACTGGCTTAAGAGACAAGAAACAAAAAACCTTATCTTATGAGCCTAGTAAAAATGGGGAGGAGGTAGGTAAACTTGTTGCCTTAAGTTATAATGCCGAAGCATGTAGGGAAGTAATTGCTAAATTTATCATAATTGATGAGTTTCCATTTAGAGTTGTTGAAGGTAAGGGGTTTAAGGAGATGTGTAAAGTGCTTGAACCTAGATTTCAAGTTCCTTCACGTATTACAGTTGCACGTGACTCCTTGCAACTATATAAAAAGGAAAAGCAAGCTTTGAAAGAATTTTTTGTTAGAGGTCGTCAAAGGATTTGCCTTACCACAGATACATGGACTTCTATGCAAAATCTTAATTACATGTTTCTTACTGGTCATTATATAGATGATAATTGGAGGTTAGAAAAGAAAATCTTAAATTTTTGCTTAATTGAAGACCACAAAGGTGACACAATAGGCAAGCAAATTGAGACATGTCTATTGGAATGGGGCATTAAGAGAGTATTTACAGTAACGGTTGATAATGCAAGTTCTAATGATTTGGCTATTGCATACTTGTCAAAGACAATAAATAATTAGAGTGGATCAATAATGAAGGGTGAATTTATGCATGTGAGATGTAGTGCACATATATTAAATCTTCTTGTCACAGAAGGGTTGAAAGATTACCATGAGTCAATTACTAGAATTCGTAATGAGGTTAGATATGTTAGATCTTCCCCTACAAGATTGAAAAAATTCAAGGCATGTGTGGAGCGAGAAAAACTTCCTTCAAAAAAGCTTCTTTCTATAGATGTTCCAACTAGGTGGAATCCACTTATTTAATGTTAGAAGCTGCAGAATAGTTTCAAAAAGCTTTTGAGCGCTTAGAGGATCAAGATACATAGTGTGTTTGAGTTTTGTTTGAATGAAAAGAAGGGGGCTCCTACTTCATTGGATTGTGATTATGCTCGTTGTTTTATAAAATTTTTGAGGGTTTTTTATGATGCCACTTTAAAATTTTCTGGTTCTTTATATGTGACCTCTAATACCTTTTTGTGCCAATTGAGTTTGATTTACACAGAATTGAACAATTGGTATCGGAGTGATGATCAATTCTTAAAGTTAATGGCTGAAAATATGAAGTTGAAGTATGAAAAATATTGGAGAAGCTATAAAAAGATGAATCATTATTTATTTGTTGCTGTTTTCCTTGATCCTCGCCATAAGGAACGCCTTTTAAGATATTGTTTTGCCTTGTTATACGGTGAAAGTATAGTGACTGAGTTGACTGCTAAAGTGAGACAAACTTTAAGTGATTTATCTGATCAATATAAATTGCTTCACTCTGACAATATAGAAATTGAAGATAATGAGCATGATGCGAATGATATAGAACTTGACAGTGGTGAGATTGATGCTGATATGTTATTTGATTTTGGTTATAAGAAGATTTTGAAGGAGATCAATAGTGTAGAGTGCAAATCAGAGGTTGATCGTTACTTGATGGAATCATGTGAGAATCCAGATAATAACAATTTTGACATCTTGAATTGGTGGAAGATTAATTCTTCTAGATATAAAATTTTATCTCATGTTGCTAGAGATGTTTTAGCTATACCGATTTCTACTGTAGCCTCTGAATCAGCATTTAGTACTGGTGGTCGTATTCTTGATCCATTTCGAAGTTCATTATCTTCAAGGACAATAGAAGCACTCATTTGTGGACAAAACTGGTTGCGTTCTTCATCAAAAATTAACCTTCGTGAAATGATGGATGAAATTGAAGAAATTGAGTCAGGTAAATAGCTAAATATTATGTTATATTTAATTTTTTCTATTTATAATTATATTTATTTCAAGTTCAATTTTTTTATTCCAAATAGCCCTTTTTTGGTCTATTGTAGAAGTTTTGGGTGTTGCAGCAGAAAATACATTTGATGATCATTGATATAGTGCATCTGTGCTATGTGTAATTTGTAAGTATAAATATTCTTAGTTATTATTTTTTTATTTCATGAATTGTTTTTTTTCATGTCACTGATATCTCAATATAAAAACTATCAATTACTTATCAATTGTTTATTCATGTTTGTAGGGCATTCTTTAGTATGTGTGGATGATGACATTGAGTTAATACAATTATATAATAGTACACTATTCGAAGTTCCAATTATCATGGCAATTTATTGCGTGGAGTCCTATAAATTTATTTAAATTATAATTGTATTTGAATGATTTAAATTTTTATTGTTATTTTTATTTAGGATTATTAATTAATTTAAAAATGAATTTTTATGTATTATATTATAGTTTACCAATATTTTAATTTTCTTAGTAACATGAAGTTCTCATTATATTTATATAATATCACATTAACTTGTGTTTTTTATTGGATCATATTGGATTTTTTTTAATTTTTTTAAATTTCGGATTGGATTGGATCGAATCGGATCAGATGATATTTTTTTAAAATCGGATTGGATTGGATTTCAATCTTTGATTGGATTGGATTGGATTGAAAAATCTATAAATCGATCATTATTGGATTGGATTAGTTATTAGTCAAATCCATCGGATGTAAACCGACGAACACCCCTAATATATTATGGCCTAAAATAACAAAAATAAATGAGCAATTGTTAGTTATAAACATGGTGACTATGTTAACTCATTGTAAGGACAATATGTAGACAATAAATGTATACCACCAGTATCATTTGATGGAGCTTCCTGCTTTCTTTGGGTTGACAGTTGATTCGTCGCACGACATGTCTTTCGATTATGACTTGTGCCACCACACCTCCCACATTTATGCAATGTCCTTTCTTTACCCAATGGCAAAATTCGATTCTTCTTTTGTTGACCCCGTCCACAACATTTTGCGGGGGGCAATATTATACATGCCTCGACTTCAACTAGGATGTCCCACTCCTCAGACAAACCAACAGGATAGATAGCCTCCGCATATGTAGCTAATAAGACTTCAGACTTATAAAAGAGATGACTAAAAGTATAGACTGATAAGTTGCGAACTCTACACACTGCAATAACATGTTTGCTTGGTAACTGTTCAACCTGGAATTCTCGACAGCTACATGTTCTTGCATGCAAATCTACATGACCATCTAAATATCCACCTTTAACATTAAACTCGTGTAGGCTAATTGGTACTACTCTATAACAAAGGCCTTCCTCGTGCCTATTCTTCATTTTTTTTAGCCCATGTTGTTAGTGGAATTGTCATGTTAATTGCCTTCTCCCTAAATGTACAAAAACCAATTTTGTAGCACCTCTGATATAATATGATCCACTAGCTTCACAATGGGAAACTCTCGTGCTTCACTAAGAACACTATTCAGGCACTTTGCAATATTGGTTGTTAAAATACTATACCTTTTGCCATCAAAATGCGAACGAGCCTATTTAGCATACACATCTTCGTGTATATAGTGTGCAATATGGTGGTCGATACCATTAATTTGTCGCATTAACTCCTCAAACTCGAATTGACGATAAACTTTGCTAGTTGTAAAGAAAATACACTTATAACCACATCTTTGAATTTGGCCCTAAGGTTTTGTGAAATATGATACATACAAGCACCATGTTGAGCATCAGGAAACGCTTTACCCAACCCCTTGCCTATGCTTTTATGACGATCAGAGATTAGCACAAGATCTTCAACAATATCAATAGCATCTTTAAATTTTGTTAAAAACCACTCCCACGATGCATCATTTTCCGAGTCAACAATGCCAAATGCCAAAGGATAAATTTGATTATTACCATCCATGCATGCGGCCACAAACAAGGTGTCTCTATATTTGCCCTTCAAAAAAGTCCCATCTACAGTAACAACGGCCCTTATACAAGTTCTAAAGCCTTGTATGGAAGCAACCAAGGCAAAATAGAAATATAAGAAATGGTTATGTGGATCAGTATGTATATGAGTGATAGTGTCGTGATTATGCTTTTCTAACATATGACAATATCTTGGCAATAACCTGAATGAATCTTCTGGTGAACCTCGAACCAACTCTAACGCATGCTCCCGCGTTTGCAATGCCTTTCCATAAGATATATGAATTCCAAACTTTTTTGCTACATCACGTCTAATATCATTAGGCCTATAAGTTACTCCAATATCATTGTACTTCTCATGAATATCCATAGCAATTAGTTTTGATATAGCTTGACGATGATCTCGCTTAAGAGTGTTAAGAGCACATGTATGTGTGTCACAAAACTTTTTCACCTTAAAAAGATCACAATTTTTAAGTTTCATAGCAGGGAGTCGGCACTTGCAAAATTCATCTATACATGCTATCTTGTAAAGGGTTTTGTTGGACTTTTTTATCCTAAACTGAAAGTTCCTTCTTACTGCTAAAATGCTATTCTTGTTCTGCAAATCACTCTTATTTTTTAACACAGTGCTTACATATAAATCAGTGTTACTATCAGAAAGTATAGATGATGACCCAACATTAGAAGTTGCAAATGAATTTGAATTACTCCCTAGATCATGATTAGTTGAAAGCCCATTACCTCTAGGAAAATAACCTTCACGATTTGATTGAGAAATATCACATGAGGGCGACTCTGGTCCTTAGACATGATCAAAATTTTGTAAATCATCTACGTGACTAGCATCGAGATTATTATTAACTAATGATTCTTCCAACACATCATCTTCATTAATAGTGGATGGAATTGCATGAAAACATTCTTCTATGTATGTTGCAGAAACACTGGTAGGAAATTTTACTACCCTTCTACGAACACATACCATTTTCAATATCAATTTCATGTAATGAGGTTCAACAATTGTGCATAAGGGGATCCTACTTGAAAGGTCCACATTGAGGTTTTCTTCTAAGAAATATTTTAAATAATTATCACCTTCCACTATTGATGGAGAAAGTGGAATATGTGCCCTTAACACATCTTGCAATGAAAAGGTGTTTTCCGCTAATGATTTATTAGTGACTTTAGAAACTTTACGAACTAACTCTTCATAGGTTGTTGACATAGGCCAAGTCACATGTTTGCTTCTATGACCATAAAAATATTCTCTGCCAGTTGACACCTATTCACCATCATATACAATAGAAAAACGAACATTATCCATTTACTGAAGCCTGTAAGGCAAATAGAAAACAATACAATTAATTAAAATTCAGAATGTATAAGATTATTTGTATTGGTAAAAATTGTAACAGGGGTTTCATAAAGGAATTAAACATGTTCTAACATAAGAAAATTTAAGTAAATATGCATGATATCTCAAATTACCCATTTTCTCTAAACTTAAAAAGTTGCACAACTACTTTACGAAAGGCATCGTGCAGCATGACTGTTTGGAGAAAAGCATAATGTAGCACGACTGATTGGAGAAACTATCGTGTAGCACGACTTTTTGGAGAAGAGAGTCGTGAAGCACGATTGTTTGGAGAAAAGCATTCTATAGCACGACTATTTGGAGAAAAGAGTCATGCAGCACGACTATTTGGAGAAAAGAGTCGTGCAGCATGACTGTTTGGAGAAAAACATTGTGTAGCACAACTGTTTGGAGAAAAGAGTCGTGCAAAACATTTTTATACCAAAAAACCTTAGTTTCAACACTTATTTTTCTTCAACATGGTCCACTTTAATAGATATCAAACATAAACAATGGAAAAAACAAATTTAAAGAGTAAATCTAAGCCTAACTTTAGATAACAATAGTTATCAACACCATGAATAAGGCTTTAAGTATTACCTTCATTTTTTCAATGTTGACTCTATAATCAACTTCTTTGATTTCAACCTTCACTCACTGGCTTCACATTCCTTTTATGAGAAATTGTTGAGTTTGCCGTTTTGGGGTATGATTGTTGGAGAGTTGGAAAGTGAGTGTTTGTATTACAACTCCTCCTTTTATAATAAATAACAAGGGTATTTAGACTTTTTATGTGCAAAAGGGGTTACATTTATTCAAATACAAGAAAGGGGGTCATATTTAAAAAATGACCCCAAAAGAGGTTATTTAAAAAAATAACCCAGCAGTTTGTGTATGGTTCAATTTTTTTTTTTGTTCATAGGCTAATTTCCTTTTGCTATTGGATATCATTTACTGGGGTTGCAGCAGTTTCTTTTTTCTTTTTTTAACTCCATAAAAACAAGTGGAATTTTTAGAATAGAGAAAAAATTGGCAACTATATATATACTCAAAATCAAAGACAATTCTAATTGTTAATCAAGGACATAGAAAAAATGGACATGCTTATTGATTTTATCACTAAGGAACAATGCACACCATGCATTTATAGTAGAAAGCAAAAAACAATAACAAACATTACAAATTTTTTCCTACACCACCAGCTTAGGCTAGCAAAGAAACTTAAGATTTCACTAGAGTTTTAAACATTACAACAGATTGGCCACATAACTTTAAAACACACAAATGGGAACAATAGAAGCCGATTGAATTATACAAGACAACGGCAATTGAAAACTTTCATAATAAAGGAAGAAACCCATCAAAAATTCACAAAATGCTCACAATCAAGGAAGAAAACAATCATTAGTACAAATTTCAAACAATAACAAGGTTCAAACAAGTTTTCAGCATGCACTAACAACACAATGCAGATAAGATGAAAACCTACCAGAAGGAGAGGGAAGCTCCAAGAAGCAAAGCACACCAGTGAAGAAACTGAGAACAATGGTAGCTTTAATGAATACAACAAATTTATTTTCTACAGGTTCTCAGCCAATTTCTGTAGCCTCAACAATGGTAGTAGTAGGGTTATCAACCTCTTTTATTTCTACAGGTTTTTCTAGCCCATTTTAAGTTCTACTCTTTTTCCTTCAGTAGATATTCTAGCACATCAAAGCATAATGCAGAATTAATTGAAGGCTTAAAACAAAGCATAAGTTAAGAAGCTTAATATCTACGGAAAAAAAAAGTCACTCATGAGGGAAAAAAATTGAGAGCTGAGTTAAATTTGAACCAACATAAGGGCAATATTCATGCTTGACCAAAATGACTTAAAAAAAAATCCATTGACATTTCAAGAATTTTATATGTATTAACACAATTTTAGATATGGAGTCTACTTCCACCAAAACTCCAAAGTAATCTGTGGACAAATTAATTATGTCAAAGATGGAAAGTAAAACTTGTTCAAACAGAAAAGGCTTTCTACTTCAATAAGCAAACATAAAAGAAAGAAATAGATGTTACAATTCAATCAGTGTGAGTAGTTTAGTCTTGTATGGAATCAATTTGGCAGTGGCAGAAATCAATAGAAGTAAGGCCATAATCGAGCCATAAAAATAATTATAAGACAAGTTTAGTTTTGTAGGGAATGGAATAAAAATGAGAAAAGGAAGCAAGCAAGTAGAAACTGAAATTTTAGGATCAGAATTCCATTTCAACACCCAGCACTCAATTTCTTTATTTAGATAAGACTAATTCAAGTTTAATTTAAAGCAAAGCATAACAGAGCAGAACCGCTTCTTACCACAATTAAGGTTGTTAAGTATCAAAAGAAAATGAAACGCTACTTATATAATCATCAGGTATGTATATATGTATAGTAGTTTCATTTATATAGCCAAATGTGCTTTACTGCCTTCGCTACATGTATGAATAATAATAAAAGAAGAAAGAAAGCTTAATCTGTTAAACTGATAGAGCAGCCTTTCCAGCTTTACCGCCGACATCAGTTATCACATCTCAACCACAAATTAAAATAGCATGCAATTATCTGAAGCACCCCCCCACTTGAATTCATTATGTTATTATTGGCTTTTTATTCATTACAAATCAGAGTAATAATCATAGTTAAACTCTTTCTCTTATCATCATTATTCGTATTTATACTATCTTTTAGTTTTCAATAATAATCGAGGTGCTATAGGAGATAATAAACAGAGTTTGGGTGGGCAGCTGTGAATGAATCAGTGATTGTTAGATTTGGGTTTTAAGAAATTCTGTTATCTAATAAAATTATATTTTACTGAAAGATAATTTTAATTATCTTTTCTCATATTAAATATATGGGAAATCATATATCATTAAAACTTGAATGCAATATAAAAGTCGTATAAAAAAATTTATTATTCTTTAAACTATGTCATTTTTTATATTAAAACATAAATAAGAGGACAACGTCGATGCTTCTCCACCCAACCACAACCAACAACAGCCCTGACACCACCATTACAATTTCTAATTCTTTGAGATTTTAATAGCAACCAAATAGACTTTTTTTTTTTTGAAAAATTCTCCGATGGCATCGAGTCAACACCATCAACCAGGTAAATAAATTTTATTTAATGAATTTTTACCTTTTTTGGGGGCGCATAGAGAATTAAAAGTTGGTAGTGACAATGGCTTTGAAACAAAACAGCAATGCTAGGCTACCTGGGTCGGCTGGGTAGTAACAATGCTGGTGGCGCGGGAATGGTGATGTGGAGCGGTGGCCTTGCTTAAGAATGGATGCGGGCTTGCACTGGTTTGGGATTGCAGGGGCTGAAGAAAAGGAAAGTGAAAGAGATAGGAGAAATTAACAGCCGTTCTCTGGTATAATGCCGAACAGGCCCTTGACTCTGACTAGATATTAACCGTTCAATTAGCAGCTGCAATCATAGCTTGCATTCGGATTCATACATTTCCAGACCTGACTGTTACTACACGGATGTGGACTAAATAGGTCTTGGGAATCCTCTTCCTGAATACTTTGTAACAAATGGGAAGGAGATTGGCGAAGAAAGGCAACTCCAAAGCAAGCACACAAAAATGGTATTGATAATCTAAAGGCAAAGGACATAAAATAAGATGCGAAGTAGGAGACTAATGTTAGGAGATTGAACACTCCTACCGCAGCTCAAATAAAAGACAAGAAACAAATTGTTATGTTAAAAATAACAATTTGGGTGGCACTGCCCTCCACAATAAATAAAATAGACAACTTGGGCGGCTCAGCCTTCGCACAATAAATAAATTAAAGGCAATTAAAGAAAATAAAGACACAAATATTTAACGTGGTAAAACCCTCAATTTGAGGGAAACCTCCACGGGACAAGACCGAAAATATTTCACTATAAAGAAAAATATTACAATCTCTCTCACAATTAAAATGGAGGAGATTACAAGGGAGGAAGAAGAGAAAAGCTTAATACATAAGCTTGGTACAATTTTTAAGGGGAGGAGGAAGGCTTTATTATATAGCCTTAGCCTCCCCCTTGAATTTGGTTTCCCACCGATGTGGGATTGGGTGAAAGGCAAAAATGCCTTCACCCACTTCACATTCTCCCACTTGAAGGCATTTTTCCTTTCAGTCTTGTCTCTATACATGCTGCTCACGTCTCTAACAGGCCACAAGACGTCCTACACCAGATGAACTTGTCAGCATTGATTGGTTTGGTTAATGCATCTGCTATGTTGTCCTTCGTGTGGATTTTCTGCATATCCACTATTCCGTCTTCTACTACTTCTCGTACATAATGATATTGAACTCCTATGTGCTTCGTTCTTGAATGAAAGGCTGGATTCCTTGCAATATGCAAGGCACTCTGACTGTCACAAAATAAAGAAATCTTCTCTTGTTTGTGCCCGAGTTCCTCCAATAACCTTTTGATCCAAACAGCTTCCTTGCAAGCTTGTGTAGCTGCCATATACTCTGCTTCTGTTGTAGATAGAGCCACAACAGTTTGAAGTTTGGATACCCAGCTCACAGCACCTCCTGCAAGTGTAAACACATAGCCTGTAGTGGACTTCCTTTTGTCAATATCTCCTGCAAAATCTGAATCAACATAGCCCTTGACAATGAACTCTGATCCTCCATAGCATAGTACAGCATCAGAGGTTCCTTTGATGTATCTAAGGATCCTCTTAACAGAATTCCAATGCTCTCTCCCCGGATTAGCCATGAATCTACTGACCGCTCCCACTGCTTGTGCAATGTCTGGTCTTGTACAAATCATAGCATACATTAGGCTCCCTACTGCTGATGCATACGGTACTCGAGACATTTCCATCCTCTCCGCTTCATTGCTAGGACTCATACTCGAGGATAATTTATGATTAACAAGAAATGGGGTAGAAATTGGCTTACAATCTTGCATGTTGAAGCGGCGCAAGATTTTCTTCAAGTAGTTCTTTTGAGATAGCCAAATCTTCCTGTTTTTTCTGTCTCGGTGAATTTGCATCCCTAGAATCTTGTTTGCCGGTCCTAAATCCTTCATTTCAAATCCCCTAGCCAATTGTGCCTTTAATTCTTGGACCTGATCTTTGTTAGTGCCTGCTACCAACATATCGTCCACGTACAACAGCAAAATGATAAAGTCTTCCTCAAACCTCTTGTAATAAGTACAATGATCTGAACTGAGTCTGTTGTACCCAAGGCTGATGATGAATGAATCAAATCTCTTGTACCAACACCTTGGCGCCTGTTTTAAGCCGTACAGAGATTTGGTCAACCTGCAAACCAAGTTTCTTTTCCTTCTTTAACAAAACCTTCCGGTTGGAGCATATAAATTTCTTCTTCAAGTTCTCCATGAAGAAATGCAGTTTTTACATCTAACTGCTCTAAGTGTAAGTCAAAAGTAGCACACATAGCCAAGACTGCTCGAATTGTTGTAAGTCTTACCACAGGAGAGAATATCTCATTGAAATCAACTCCTTCTTTCTGAGCATATCCTTTGACCACCAGTCTAGCACGATACCGCTCCACTTGATCATTCCCATCACGTTTGATCTTGTAGACCCATTTGTTTCCGATGGCTTTTCTTCCATGTGGTAGTGGCACAAGATCCCATGTCTTGTTTTTGTCTAAAGCTTCCATCTCTTCATGCATTGCTGTCATCCATAGAGATGCATCAGAACTTTTTATAGCCTCCTGAAAGGTTGAAGGCTCCCCATCTTCTGTTAGGAGACAGTATGCAACATTGCTCGCCATCACATATTCTGAGTGCCAAGAAGGTTCCCTTCTTTCTCGAGTTGATCGACGGACTTCAGGTGCTTCAGACTCAACTGGTTCTTGATCATCGTGTTCTGGTATTGCTTCAGAAGAAACTGTTTCTTCCTGTATTGATACAGTCTCAACATTTTTCTTCGTGCTATCACTTTCTTCACATTTAAACATGTCTTCTATAAAGACAACATCCCTGCTGATGACAATCTTATGGGCAGTAGGATCCCATAAGCGATACCCCTTTACTCCATCAGCATATCCCAAGAAGATACATTTCCTGGATTTTGGATCCAGCTTCGTTCTTTCTTGGTCATGATACATCACATAAGCAGGACATCCGAAAATATGAAGGGAGGAATAATCAGTTGGCTTACCGGTCCACATCTCCATAGGTGTCTTCATCTCAATTGCTGTTGATGGAGACCTATTTATCAAGTAACAGGCTGTAGTGGCTGCTTCTGCCCAAAATGTCTTGGGTAGACCCGCAGTCCTTAGTAATGCTCTCATTTTTTCTGCGAGAGTTCTATTCGTCCGCTCTGCCACTCCATTTTGTTGTGGTGTGTAAGCAACTGTCTTCTGCCGTTTCACACCTTCTTTACTACAAAATGTGTCAAACTCCTTGTTGCAGAATTCTCTCCCATTATCTGTCCTCAAACACTTGATCCTTTTTTCGGATTCAAGTTCCACCTGTGCTTTGAAGGCTTTGAATACAGGAAATACATCTGACTTTTTCTTGATGACATATACCCAACATCTCCTAGAATAATCATCCACAAACAATACAAAGTAGTTTGCTCCTCCTAGGGACGTAACCGGTGATTCCCAAACATCAGAATGAATCAAGTCTAGAATGTTTTTACTCCTAGCAATAGATCTGCTAAAACTCAGTCTACTCTGCTTGCTAATAACACAATGCTCACAGAATGGTAAACTTACAGTTTTGATTCCAGGAAGTAGTTTTCGATCAGAGAGAATCTTCAAACCCTTTTCGGACATATGGCCAAGTCTTCGATGCCATATCATAGACAATTCTTCTCCAAAACTAGCAACTGCTGTTTCTGCCTCCTGAACCGTTTCTCCATGGAGCATGTATAGGTTAGCAGCAATCTTTTCTGCCTTCATCACCACAAGTGCGCCTCTGACAACCTTCATGATCCCATTTTTCGTATGGAACTCACATCCGAGGTCATCCAACTGTCCCATTGATAGCAAATTTTTCTTCAAGCCAGTCACATGTCGTACATCTTGGATAGTGCGAATCGTACCATCAAACATTTTTACTTTGATGGTTCCAATACCAGCAATTTTTAAGGCATGATCATCACCCATGTACACAGACCCTTCTGAGATAGGTTTATATTGATAGAACCAATCTCTTCTAGAAGTCATATGCCATGTTGCTGCTGAATCAATTAACCATATATCAGCAAACCTTTTTCTGCCTTCCACAACTGTTGTTGCCTCGCTGCACAAGATTTCGCCATTCCCTGAAGTACTTGCTACACAACCCTGAGATCCTGACGACTCAGTTTCTTTTCCTTTGCTGTTTCCATCTCCATTCTTCTTAAGATGCCAACACTCGTTTTTCACGTGCCCTTGCTTTCCACAATGGTAGCATTTAATAAACTTCCTTCCTTTAGACTTTCCCCTGTTCTGATTATGACTCCCACTGGAACCACGTTCCCTTGATCTCCCTCTGTTGGCGGATAAAGCCTCTGTATGTTGAGAAGCCATTATTCTGTCTTCCTTGTTTTTACGTCTGCTTTCTTCTTCTAAGACAGCAGCCGCAACATCATTAAAGACTAGAGATGACTTCATTGAACCATTTGCCAAGTTGAGGATGAGATTATCATATGAATCAGGTAGACTCTGAAGTAGAAGCTCAGCACGTTCCTTCTCTTCTATGTTATGCTCCATGGTTGAGAGTTGAGAGAATAACGTCTTCAAAGTGTTGATATGTTCAGTCACCGGAGTGGTTTCTGACATACGAAGAGTGTACAGCTTCCTTTTCAAGAAAATTTTGTTGTGTAGAGATTTGGCTTCATACAAGCTTGTCAAAGTATCCCAAATCTCCTTTGCAGAGTTTAATTCTTGAATACTTGACAGCACTTCATCTGCAACTGCTAGATGTAGACTTGCCATCGCATCACCATCTATCTTCTCCCATTTATTTTCATCTTGCATATTTTCCGGTCTTCCATCAATTGCTTCAAGGCAATTTTCTTTTCTCAAGATAGCCTTTATTTTAATTTTCCATAGCCCAAAGTTGTTTCCATCGAACTTCTCTATCTTGAATTTGGCTGTCATTTGTCTTGTAGTGAACAGTACCGTATATGTGAACAGTATCTTGAATAGTATCGTATATGTGAACAGTAACAGTATCCGTATACGTACACCACTGCTAAACAGTAACCAAGAATAGTAGTAAGTGCCGGTACGATTTAATATACACCAGAAAAGCTTCCAGGAAACACTGGAGGGGTCACAAGCGGTCCCACTTAAAATCCAGTCTCCTTAGACTCTTATCGTCTTTTTGACAAAGCTTTCCTAGACATGTATATAACCATACAAGTAACCACTCACTGTCCTAACCCTTGGCTCTGCCTTTGCAACCTTGCTCTGATACCACTGTTAGGAGATTGAACACTCCTACCGCAGCTCAAATAAAAGACAAGAAACAAATTGTTATGTTAGAAATAACAATTTGGGTGGCACTGCCCTCCACAATAAATAAAATAGACAACTTGGGCGGCTCAGCCTTCGCACAATAAATAAATTAAAGGCAATTAAAGAAAATAAAGACACAAATATTTAACGTGGTAAAACCCTCAATTTGAGGGAAACCTCCACGGGACAAGACCGAAAATATTTCACTATGAAGAAAAATATTACAATCTCTCTCACAATTAGAATGGAGGAGATTACAAGGGAGGAAGAAGAGAAAAGCTTAATACATAAGCTTGGTACAATTTTTAAGGGGAGGAGGAAGGCTTTATTATATAGCCTTAGCCTCCCCCTTGAATTTGGTTTCCCACCGATGTGGGATTGGGTGAAAGGCAAAATGCCTTCACCCACTCACAACTAAGATACGAGAAAAGGTTTAAATTGAGAGAAGAGGTGAGAGAGATGAGAGGGATATTGATACAAGACATGGTTAGGGCAAAATTGATTTGGGGGGCTTTTAGGCCATTTAAAATGCGATTCTAAAAACTGCCCCGTAGTTTGTGTGGCATCTATTTATTACAGTTTTTAAAAACTACCACAAATGGGCGTATTATAGACCCACTTTCTTGTTGTGTCAGTCTAGTCATGATGGAAGTCGTGGCTTACTATTCGAGCCACCATCACCATAGCAGTAACAGAGGCTGCGGTAGACAGTATTGTTTTTGCTATAACCAGTTTGTTTTGGCGTTGAGGTTTTGTGTTTGAGGAGTTGAGATTAGTATTGGTGTTTGAGTTTGATCGATGCCTTTGCTTACTTCAAAGTCTACTAAATATATAGTCATTTTATCTACTTGTGAACAAATGTCAGATAAGATATAGTAAAAATCATGATAGATGGTTTATTAATTTCTCGGATAAATAAAATGGCAACTATTAAAATTTAGCACAATTTAAACGGCACAAGTTCAATCATGACTTGGTGTTACTTGACTGTAGTTAGCTAAGCGCTTAAAAGATTTTTCATAATTACACCTAGCAATTAACATCTTAATTTATTTGTTTATTTATTTAAGAAAGCTATGTAGACATAGCCAACATTTCATTATTAAAGAAAGTTTTCTCTTAATTTTATTACTGAAATGGATTCCTAGGATCATAATGTGGTTA
This sequence comes from Boswellia sacra, assembly GCA_013180625.2. Classification (NCBI taxonomy): domain Eukaryota; kingdom Viridiplantae; phylum Streptophyta; class Magnoliopsida; order Sapindales; family Burseraceae; genus Boswellia; species Boswellia sacra. The sequence goes on from SNVD02003156.1 coordinate 112,972, forward strand.
TATTAGTTTTAATTGTATGAGTTGACTTTATATATCTTGATGTACCACTTGACTCTGGTCATGATTTGGTTAAGAAATAAACCTATTATCGAGTCATTGGAGTTCTTCTTCTGATTAAAGGTTATAAGCTCAAACTTTACTAATAATTTTTCTTGATGTTGCTTGATTAATAAGTGTTAATTAGTGCTTCAACCTCTCAAGCACACGTCCATTTAATTTCCTTATTGTCCCTTGATTACTTTTGTTGGAGCGTGTTTGATCGTGTGCCTATGCCATCTTCAATCTTTTCTAAAAAAATATATAGGCAGCATGTGATTGGATCTCCAATTTGAAAAGGGTTTTTTTCAAAATTAAAAGAGTGATATAAAAGCAAAACAAAACGTGAGAGAGGGAGGAGGAAGGAAGGCTGTAACTCTCTATCTCCAGGGACAATTTGACTTTCTCTCAACTAATCTCTGGCCCTGAGTTTTTCTTTCTTTTGCTTATCTTTGTTCAAAAATGTCTTTCTAATTTTCTAGACTAAGGTTGAAGATGAAAACCTTTTTGATATAGTAATTTATTTTTATTAAATTAATTCATTCCCTTTGTGCTTAATTTGAGATTATGCTTCTTTTGATTATTGTTAATTAAATTATATATTATCTTTCATCATTAATACCATGTATTTTTTATAGTTAGAGATTTATTTGATCAATTTATGTTTGGGTATGTAAAGATTACTATGATAACTTTGATTACTTTGTCTTTTCATTTGTCGATTTAGATACTTTGAATGTTCCATATCCTATTGTAAACTATAAAGCTTAAGCAAGGCAAGACACCGTTGGGCTACAACCCACTTTGCAATCGAATGTGCAATATAGCAAACTTTAGAAACTATCCTTTCTAAATAAATTAAATGATATTTAAAGAAATGTAATATTTGAACTCATACCTACCCTTGACTATAAGACAGGAAAGCATACTACGCCACTGCCGGGCCACAACCCCTCCCTGGTGGTGAGTATGCATTTAAGATATATATATATATATATAACAAGGACAGAAAAGAATCAGAATTAAAAAAGATTGACACAACCTGGGTTTTAATCTCGGTTTATTGGAAAACTCAGGTTTGGAAAAAAATTTTGGAGAATTTTCTGGGATCAGGGTTTGCAATTGAAGGCTGGGGCCCAAGTTTTACCATCCCTATTATAGATACGATTAAGTTAGTGTATATCTCTTTCCATTTGTTTAATTCATTTAATTTTTAATAATATAATTACATTATATCGAACAAATTTGTGAGATTTAATTAATATATAATGAATATAAACATGTTAATTTAATTAGTCAAAATTATAATTCTTAACCTTTACTCATGTAATATCTTCGCACGATAAATTGATGTGATTTTCATGAAATTGTATACCTCTTGCACGTTATCCATGATAACAAGACACGAAAACTTGACATGACTGCGATTAGTATTTAAAAATATCACTACAACTGATAACTTTGAACTCGAATTCTCTGCTGAGCTAATCTTTAGCTGAGCTTCAAAGGAGATTTTGACATAATATTTTTCACTTGAATGGATAGTTGGATTTACTCTACAGTCTTTCTCTTCCCCTCTACCCAGCAAAGCTCGGGCTTAACAAAGGATTCAAATTCAATAATTTTCCTGACGTGCTAAAACTATTAACTCTCACTTACATATCTTCATCGAATAAACTACATTCCTATCTCATTTCGCTATACAAACTCTGGCTTCAATTGTGGGAAACAACATCACCAGTTACACAAATCATAATGGCCCTCACCAATTATCATTACCATAAACGTCAATATATCTTAGACCTTGCATAGCCTGTCTCGTCCCTTTCTGCTCTCTCAATTTTTTTTTATATGTAGTGCTAGCCATTCCATTTGATTAACTTCAATCCCTGCAATTACAAATTTAGATTCAGCAATAGAACGACTCTCAGGAACTTCTCCATTCTCCACAGCCATGGCACACCCACACATCCAATCCTAGTGACATATCTAGCACAAGGTCACATCGATCCTATCTTTCAATTCGCAAAGAGATTTGTGGTTATTGGAGTGCATGTGACACTAGCCATCGGTGGCCATGCTATTAGGCGAATGAACAAAACTTCCACCCCTCAAGGCTTGTCCGTCGCTGCCTTCTCTGATGACTATGAGAATGGCTTCAAACCTGGTGATGACATACATGGCGGAGCTTCAGCATGTGGGCTCCAACACATTAACTCAATTAATCGATTTAAGTGGTAAAGAAGGCAATGAGTATACTTTTATTGTTTATTCCATTCTCATTCCTTGGGTGGCAAAGGTGGCCAAAGCTTTTCAGATTCCATGCACACTTCTTTGGAATCAAACAGCAACGATGTTTGATATCTATTACCATTACTATATGGTGATGGAGAGATCTTTAGAAACAACATCAATGACCCCTTCATTTAGGGTGACATTATCAAGATTGCTGGAGCTTGGCTAGCCGTGACCTTCCTTCTTTTCTAGTCCATTCAAATTTCGAACAGTATACTTGTGCACTCCCATTATTCCAAGACCATATTAATGTTCTTGATCAATAAACCAAGCCAAAAGTACTTGTTAACACGTTTGATGCATTAGTGTTTGAGGCATTGAAATGTTAAAGTTTAAATAAAACCAACAAACACAATTTTGTGTTTGTGTGATTATGTGTTGTGCCAAAGACCCACAATGGGTTGGTTCAAGTGGTGAAGCGAGCCAGTATGGAGTTAGTACAGCACCAATGGTGAAGTCCTGGGTTCGAGTCTCCACAATGGCCTCCTCCATGATTTAAGTAGGAGACCGTGACAGTGGGTTGTGGTTGCGCTAGTCTCCTCTGAGGATTAGTCATGGTACGCGTAAGCTGGCCCAGACACCTCGGTTACAAAAAAAAAAAAAAGTGTTGTGCCAAAGATCTTGGTTGAATGGTGAGGATAGATCAAGATATAATATTGCAGCAATAATATATTTGATAGAGGGTAGCGGAAGGAGAATAAGAGACATAGATAATAGTTTAACTTTTCATTGCACTCTTTGAGTCTTTCTTGAGAGGGATTTTGTCTCTCATCAATACTAACTTGATTACAAGCCCATTTATAGACTCTTAAAATACATCTACTAATGATAGATATGTATTTAATCAATTACATAGAAATGTTAAATACATGAACACATCACAAGTGAATGTATCTCACAAATTCCATGCATGTGTGACTCTTTGATTTTTAAGACAATTTAGAATTCTCTAGATTTTTAAAATTGCTTCTCCAAGATGAAAGCCATTGAAAAGTATAATTCTGTTAGAATTGGACCCTTGATGGAATCTGCCTTTTTGGATGGGAAGTATGCATCTAACGCTTTATTCGGTGGTGATCTGTTCAAGAGTTCTAATGACTACATCGAGTGGTTCAACTCAAAGCCTCAATCATTTGTATTGTATGTTTCAATGGCTGCCCATTTTTGTGAGTCATAACAGCAAAAGAAGTGGAGGAGAGGAAGAGGATTCGGAAGATCAAGATAAATTGAGTTGTGTAGAAGAGCTCGAACAACAAGGGAAAGATTGTGCCATGGTTTTCACAATTAGAGGTTCTATCCCATCAATGGGTTGTTTTCTGACACAATATGGGTGGAACTCAACATTTGAAAGCTTACGTTCCGGCGTCTCAATGGTGGCTTTTCTGCATTGGATCGATCAATGCACAAATTCAAAGCTGGTTGTGGATGTGTGGAAGACAGTAATGAGAATGGATTTCAACAAAGGAGGGAAAGCTGAAGGGGATGAGTTCAAGAGATGCTTGGAGTTGGTAATGGGAGAGGGGAAAGGGAAAGAAGTGGCAAAGAAATGCAAGGACGTGGCAAGAGATCAGTGGCGAAGTAAGGTGCCTCTTTAGACAAGAATTTAAAAGATTTTGTGGAGGATTGCTTTATGTTAGTGCGGAAAAAAAAACTTTTTCTTAGGGAAAAGCAATCTATAGTGTTTGGGAGTGTTTGGGATCCCTTCTTAACTTGCTTAAAAAAAAAAAAAACTACTGTTGTTGTAGGAAAAAAAAGATTTTATAAAGGAACTCAAAAGTAGGGGCTTGATTGCTTTTGAAGATTTGCTTCTACTTTTAAAATGTGAAAAGTCTAAATTACTGTCAATAGAAAAATAAAAAAATTATCGTTGTTATTAAATTTTTTTAAAAGTATATTTAATTAAAAAGAAAAATTATAAATATTTATTGATTTATTTTCATAAACTTTTTGTAGATTTTATTTATTTTCATAAATTTTTATTTTTTTTAAAATTGTTAATTATTTTAAAATTTCATAATAATTAAATAATCTATTTTGATATTATAATATTAATTTTAAATTATTTTGGTCAAAAATATTATTGTAAATAATTTATATAGAATTTTTGGTAAATAGTTAAAAAAATAGAATTGATCATGAAATATTATGTGATTAATTTTTATAGATAATGTTGGAAATAATTAAAAAAAGAAAAAAAGAATTGATTATAAAATATAAATAATTAAATATTACACAAGAACAATGTATATACCCATTTTGGTGATTTGCACATAATAAAAGTTATAGTAACAACAATCCCAAACACCTATATCCTACTGTTAAAAAGCTAAGCAGTTTTTAAAAGTTGGTTTATAAAACACCCTTTCACTTTTTTTTAAAGTTGATTTTTTCTATGGCAACGTAGAGGATGCTTATTTTCACAATAACAGCAACCTCATACTAGCCATTTGTTAGTTTATTTATGTTTCACTTTTAGTACTTTAGTTTGTTTCCTGGACATGATTGATGTGTAAGTGTAATAACAGTCTTCAATACCGAATGACTCAATAAAATAATTGATTATAGAACAAGGATCCCTTCCTCATCTCATTTTTACCTCTTTTTTTTTTTTTTTTTTTTTAACAAAAGAGTGATTGATGATTGTGGAAAATGAATTAATGAAGAGAAAAAATAAATACACATCTCAATCATCCATCATTATGAAAATCCACGTGTTAACTGTTGGTGTTAACATAAACATGTGACATGCACATGTTCAAGCTTTTGGTTAACTTGTGATAAAAAATAAGTAAAGTATTTTGATTCCTATTTTACTGTTTCTAGATAATTGTTATAGGAAGTATTTTGATTCACAATAAATATCTCTATAGATCAGGATAATATTTCTTGTATCCTAATCAAAATAGAAGGATAGTTAATATGTCCTTATTACTTTAGGAGATTAACCATAAACACTACCTATTTTAGTTTATCCTAATCCTATTGTGATCTTGATTGAGATCCTTATAGGACTTTTAGGAAGATTGCGATCAAAACCTCTCAATATATATTTGATTGATGAAAAATTGGCAGGGAGAACTGAGAGTGTCTCGGCGGATGAGAGATTTTTGTTGATCACGGCATTCCATGACATCATAGAAGAAAGCTTTGACGCAAAGGAATGTCTTTATTACTTAGAATTATTGAGTCTTTGTTCTCATGTATGAGAGTAAAAATCGTACATGATTTGTTGATTAAGTCTGAGCGAGTTAGTAGACACTTAGGAAACTTGAGGGTTGATTGTTTATGTAATTCTGTGTTAGGCATCAAGTGTTATGTATAACTTAACACCATTCTGTTAAGTTATCTGTGATAGAGAGTGAGCAGTGTCACTAGTGTTTAGGATCTTTGCAAAGATTTTGTTTGTCAGAGATTAGGTTTGTGTGTGAGAGTGAGTCAGCATTGTAAAAGGTCCTAAAGATTGTACAAACAAGAGCATAGTGAATTGCAGCTCTATATCTGTCTGTGGACGTAGGTTTTTGTAACCTAACCACGTAAAAATCCTCTTGTGTTGATTTACATTACAGTTTACTGTATTGTTATTTATAATTACATACCTCCAGAACTTTCAATTGGTATCAGAGCGGGTTCATTGATAGACAAGTGAAGAAAACGATCAAGTTGATATGGAAGGATGGAGTTTATTCGCAATGGAGGATTTGGAACGCAACCACGTATTCTTGATGATAGTAATTATCCATATTGAAAGGTAAGAATGATGATGTATATCAAGTCTCTTGATGACAGGGCATGGATGAGTGTACTTAAGGGATTGACACCACCAACAAAGCTGAATACTTTCGGTAATGCCGAACCAAAACCAGAGGATGAATGGTCGGATGAAGAATACCGATGGTCCAGTTGGAACTCCAAGGCTCTTAATGCAATCTTTGCTGCAATAGACTTAAACAACTTCGAACAGATTTCTAGATGCAAAGTGGCCAAAGAAGCATGGGACATACTTGAGATCAAACATGAAGGTACTGCATCTGTCAAAAGATCTAAATTAATGACGTTGAATTCTCAATTTGAAAATCTGATGATGCATGAGGATGAATTAATTTTCGATTTTTACTCTAAGATATCTTACATTACAAACTCAGCGTACATGCTTGGCAAAAATTTTACTAATGCCGAAGTTGTTAGTAAAATAATTAAGACTGTCCTAGACAAATTTCAACCTAAAATTTCAGTCATTGAGGAAGTTAAAAATACTGATGAAATGAGAGTTGATGAACTAATTGGTATACTCCAAAACTTTGAAATAAATCAAAGTACTTGGAAACAAAAAGGTAAAAGCATTGCATTTAATGTGAAAGCTGAAAAATCTGATGATGAATGTAGTGACGAGCTTGATGAAACAGATTCTAAACAAATTGCTTTTCTAACAAGAAATTATGTCAAGTTCATGAAAAGAAATTTTAGGAAAAAGAATCAAGGAAAGCCGTCAAACACAAGTGAAGAAAAGTTCAGAAAATTTAGCAAGGAGAATGATAAAAAGAAATCGAAGCAACATGAAAAGAAAGGACAGATGCAATGTTATGAATGTTCTGGTTATGCGCATATTCAATCTGAATGTACTAATCTCAAGAAGAAAAACAAATGGCTGATAACAACCTAGAGTGATGAATCAGAATCGGAGTCAGAAGACAATATTGCATGAGCAATTTTGTTGCATTTACAGCATCTGCAACAGATAAAGGAAAGGCTATTATGTCAGACATAACAGAAAATTGTCAAGATAGTGTTGATCATTCAGATGAAGAAGATGGACCAAAATATTATGAAGAGTTGCAAGAAACATACAATGCACTCTACGGTGAATGGCTGAGTCAGAATGAAGAGATAAACACCTTAAAAAGGGAGATTGAAGTTTTGAAATGTGAAAAAGCTTATGCTGAAAATCACATCACTGAACTTGAGACTGTTTTGATAGACAAAATAGTACACATTGAGAAAATCACAACAGAATTGATTGAAAGCAAGAAGTGTGTTGATCAACTCAAAATCAGAGCAGCCAAACTTGATCAAGTCTTGAGCCTTGGAAGAGACAACTCTAACAAACATGGATTGGGATACATAGAAGGAAATGTTGCATCTTCATCGAAAACAGTTTTTGTGAAAGCTTCAACATCATGTAAGAATTTTGAACTTAACTCTTTAAAGTCAAGTCCTAATTCCAAGAGCAGTGAAACATTTGTCTCTCCTTTGAGTTCGTCCAAATCCAGCCCTGAAAAGGTAAGGAAATTCATTCCTACTTGTTATTTTTGTAGTAAAAAGGGATATATTAGGCCTAGATGCTTTAAATTATTGAATCTTTTGCATAAAAGGTCAAAACAATTTAAACTGTTACCAAAATCGCGACAATAGTAGGTTAAGAAAGACAAAACAGTATGCCATGTTGCCTTTACTGCTCTTAATCATGCATCTAATGATTTGTGGTATTTTGGCAACGGTTGTTCCAAGCATATGACTGGAAATAAATTGTTTTTAACAGATTTTAAAGCATGCAGGGATAGAAATGTCACATTTGGAGATGGAGCAACAAGTAAGATCAATGGTAAAGGCACTCTGAATGTCAAAGGCCTACCTAATTTTAAAAATGTCCTTCTAGTGGAAGACTTGAAAGCAAATCTTATAAGCATTAGTCAAATTTGTGATGAAAAGTATACTGTTAACTTCACACCAAACAAATGTATGGTCTTAGATAATTTTGGTGGATGCATTCTAGGAGGTAATAGATCTTTGGACAATTTTTATCTAGTAGAAAATGTGTTCAATGCTAGGATTTCAGATTTAGAATTGTGGCATCAAATTAGGACACTTAAATTACAAAGATTTGGTTAAATTAATTAAGTTAGGTGCCGTAAGAGGAGTTCCTAAACTTGATGACAAAATTGATAAAATTTGTGGACCATGTCAAATGGGAAAACAAATCAGAAGTTCACACAAATCAAATCCACACCTTAGCACTTCTAAGATACTTGATTTGCTTCACATGGATCTTATGGGTCCTATGCAAATTGAAAGCATTGCAGGTAAAAGATATATATTTGTTTGTGTGGATGATTTTTCTAGATATACTTGGGTTGATTTCATTAAAGAAAAATCTGACACTTTTGATGCTTTCAGGAATCTTTGTGTTAAGCTTGAAAATGAACAAAATAGGACCATTGGAAGGATTGTGAGAATAAGAAGTGATCATGGCAAGGAGTTTGAAAATGTTAGCTATGTTGACTTTTGCAAATGTCATGGAATTTATCATGAATTTTCAGCTCCTAAAACCCCTGAACAGAATGGCATTATGGAGAGGAAGAATAGAACTCTTCAAGAAATGGCTAGAGTGATGCTCAATAGCAAGAAGTTGACCAAAAGGCTATGGGCTGAAGCAATAAGTACTGCTTGTTATATTTCAAATAGAGTTTTTCTTAGACCTGGCACTAACCCGACACCTTATGAAATTTTGAAAGGAAGAAAACCTAATTTGAAATATTTTCATGTCTTTGGTTACAGGTGTTACATCTTAAATGACAAAGAACTGTTAGGAAAATTAGATCCAAAGAGTGATGAAGGAGTCTTTGTGGGAGATGCACAAAACCGCAAAGCATTTCGAGTTTACAATTTGAGAACTGAGGCAGTCATGGAATCTGCAAACGTAATATTTGATGACCTTGATGATTATGCAAAGTACTCACAAGAGGAAAGCATAACCAGCTTCACAGAAGATACAGAAAAATCATATTCAGACAGCAATAAAAAAGAAGATGCTGTTATAAAAAAGGTGTTGTTACACCTAACGTAACAGTACCATCTGACAACTTAGATTTGAACAACAGTTCAATCCGGAATGGTGAAGATAGAAAAGATCCACCCACATAGATTCAAAAAGCGCATCCAACAAGTTCTATCATTGGAAAACCCAATGGCATGATGAAAACTCAGAGCAAGGTAAGAAATCAGGTAAGGTTTGCATGTTATGCTTCTTTAGTTGAGCCAAAAAATGTGAAAGAAGCTTTAAAAAAAGAGGTGTGGATTCAAGCTATGCAAGATGAACTTAATCAGTTTAAAAGGAATGAAGTATGGGAATTAGTTCCTAGAACAGAGGGTACAAATGTAATAGGAACTAAATGGATTTACAAAAATAAAACTGATGAAAGTGGTCAAGTAGTAAGAAATAAAGCTAGGTTAGTTGCACAAGGTTACATACAAGTCGAAGGCATAGACTTTGATGAGACCTTTGCACCTGTAGCTAGACTTGAGTCAATCAGATTACTACTTGCGATTGCTTGTTTTCTTGATTTTAAGTTATACCAAATGGATGTTAAAACAGTATTTTTAAATGGCTATCTCAATAAAGAAGTCTTTCTTGAGCAACCTATGGGATTTGAAGATCCTAAACATCCTGATTTTGGGTACAGATTACACAAAGCTTTGTATGGTTTAAAACAAGCTCCTAGAGCTTGGTATGGAAGGTTGACAAATTTTTTAATAAATAGAGGTTATAAAATAGGCAACAATGATAAGATCTTGTTTATCAAACATGCATCAACCTATTTTATTGTTGCTCAAATATATGTTGATGACATTGTTTTCGGATCAACTAACAAAAGCAAAATTAATGAGTTTGTTAAGTTGATTCAGGAAGAGTTTGAGATGAGCATGGTAGGAGAATTAAATTTTTTTCTTGGATTGCAAGCTAAGCAAATGAATGATGGGATATTTATATCTTAATCAAAATATGCCAAAAATCTTGTAAAGAAGTTTGGGCTTGAAAATGCAAAACCAATGAAAACTCCTATCAGTACTAATCTAAAACTTTCAAAAGATAATAAAGAAAAAGATGTTGATGCAAGCTTGTACAAAAGCATTATTGGCAGCCTACTTACCTCACAACAAGCAGACCAGATTTAAGCTTTAATGTAGGACTTTGTGCAAGGTTTCAAGCAAATCCCAAAGAATCACATCTTACAGCAGCAAAGAGAATCATCAGGTATGTACATGGAACATATGATTATAGGATATGGTTTTCTAAAGATAAAAATGATTGTCTTGTAGGGTTCAGTGATGCAAATTGGGCAGGAAATGTAGATGACAGAAAAAGTACTTCAGGAGGTTACTTTTTCTTGGTACTAACTTGGTTTCATGGCACAGTAAGAAGCAGAATTGAATTTCTTTATCTACAGCTGAAACCGAATACATAGCAGCAGGGAGTTGTTGCACACAACTATTGTGGATGAAGCAAATGTTGAGTGATTATGGTATTGAACAGAAGCCTATAACTGTGTTCTGTGATAATACTAGTGCTATAAATATTTCCAAAAATCCTATTCAGCATTCTAGAAAAAAAAAACACATTGATATTAGATACCATTTTATAAGGGAACTAGTAGAATCTAAGGTAATACACATTGAGCACATCTCCACTGATAAACAATTGGCTGACTTGTTTACTAAGGCATTAGACACAACAAGGTTTGAAAATCTAAGAAATGCCTTAGGTATCTGTTAGTTATATGAGTGAACATAGTATTCTGTTATGTTATTCATATCTGTAGTATCATTAGTTTCCTTCTAAATTAGCATGTTTGAGCTATGGTATAAAATTTGTAATAGATACTGAGTTAAAATGAAAAATGCAGTGAGGGTTACCAATATATGATGTGTGAAAGTCATCATTGAGAGTAACCTTAAGGTATCTAGGAAATATGTTAAGGTCACCCACTCATATGAAAAGGGCTACCTCTATATTGTGTGAAAGCTACTGTATTCAACTAGTAAAGTTTTCATTGAAATCAACTTTTGTGTGTGTAAGAAGCATGCTCAAGTTGTCCACTCAATAGATTAAAAATAAGCTCTAATGTGTGAATTACTCAGCTCTAAAAATATGCTTTCTTAGAATGAGATATATGATAATTCAGATATTACTATTATGATATTGTTTACTGTGTTCTGTTACATTTTTCATAACAATGACCTATGTGTTTATCCTAAATATAAGTCACTTGTGTGTCCATGTGTCAAATTTTGCCATGTCAGCATTGTTGAATTAAAAGGGAGAAGTCTCAATGACAGGAATCCTTATTCTATTAGTATTCCTTATTTGAATATAATTCAAATTTGAATTGATGTGTTTTGAAGGGAGTTATTAAATAGTTTTTTTTTTTGGAAAAGAAAGTCATTAATTGATTTTTGTTGAAAATCAGAAATTCCTTAAAAATCGACCTAGTATATATAACAAATAGTATCTGGGCTTCTCCTGTTCATTTAATCACTCATCCACAGTTGCTTCCCTATCCTGCATGTTGGCTCTCTATTTCTGTTCTGAAAAACCTTCTGTACTTTAGAAACCCTAGCTATGGCAACCTCAAACTCGACAGCTAGTGCTTCTTTTTCAAGCGGCTCCAGTCACGACAGTAGTAACAACAGTCAGTTGTCTCCTATGCAACACAAACAGGCAACGAGTGTAGTCGATCCAGCCATTAGCGAGGACGAACAAGTACCAATGAAGAAGATTAAGGAGAAGGTCAAGCCAAAATACAACAAATTTCTCACGGCTGCAGTCAAACAGAAGTTTGATAAGATTACTTCATAGAGGAAGCTACAGTTAGAAAGGCCTATGAAACTCTCGAACTTCAACTCATATGGTGTCAGTGAGATGATTGAGTCCAATTACTGGACTCGAACGGTATCAAACTTTCTTCCTCCTATAAAAACTTTGATTCAGGAATTCTATGCTAATATTTCAAATACCATTGATGATCCTAAGAGTTTCCATTACCATAAGGTTTACTGTCGAGGAAAGTTTGTGAAATTCTCTCCCAATGTCATAAACTCTTTTCTGGACATTCCAATAGGAAGCATGCATTCTGTAGATGAAGAGTATAACATGGCTGAAATAGTTGAAGAAGTCACTAGTCAAACAGATATCGAATGGAAACCCAGAGATGGTCTTGACTAGAAATATCTTGGGAAGAAATACTGAGTGTTACACAAGATAGCCCAGTTTAATTGGCTTTCTTCTTCCCATCAAAATCAGATTCAGTAAGATAGAATGAAACTTCTCTTTTGTTTAGGAACTAATAGACCAATAAACTTTGTACTGTTAGTATAGAACAATCATTCAAATTGGTTCTTATCACTCGGATTACTACTTGCTTGTGTTTCCCTGTTTGATACAAGGCATACTTGCTCAGAACATATTCCTGTGAGCTCTAGTGAACAAATCGAAACTCTATCTAAGTCCATTACCAAGGGATTCCTTCAAAGATTGTGTGATCAAACTGATTTGCCTTCACCTGAACCTAAACCCACGAGAGTTAGGAAAAATCAATTGAAATTTGTTGAAGAAAATCTTGAATCGATCAATTCTGCTTTGACAGATATTCTATAGGATTTGAAAGACATCAAACATAAGTAATCTGTGTTGGAAGCTCAGTTTCTAGAATAGCCTCGGTCCACAGCACCACACTCTATGGAACCTGAACTTGAACCTGTGATTCCAGAAATACCAGCTAATGATATACCAGAAGTCACTAAACCACAACTTGAGGAAGAAGCTCAAGTTCCATCAAGCCTTGCTGCACAGCCTGGTGTTAAGAAAGACAGAACAACAACACAGAATCCAAAAAAAAAAAAATCAAACAAGGCTTCTGTCAAGGGATATAATAGGAAGGGAAAGAAGAAACTTAAAGTGGTGAAGAAATCATCTGATCAGAAGAAGTAGAAACCTGGCAAATTAGCTCCCATTTTGCAAGATGAATCTGATTCAGATGTACCAACAAAAACATATTTCGGAATGAAACATACCTTACTACTTGTTGAGAAAGAATCCCTGGATATTCCTGTCCCTACAACAGCTGAAGAAGAATCTCATCCACCATCACCCCCTCTTCCAGCAACTAAGTCACCAGTTCCATCTTCCCAACCGCCTGCTCAAACCACTGAAATAAGTGCAGAAAGAATCAAGAGGGAGATACACAGAGTAGTTGCTGAAGTTACTACCACTTCCTTGGATACAACTGAAGCTCCTCCAGCACCAGCTCTTTCTGCACCAACAGCACCAGTTGAAGCTCAACCAGAACAAGTTCCATCTGATCAGCTAACCTCTACTCCTAAGCGTCGATTTAAACATGTGGCTCGCAAATCCATTAAACACCCTGGCAGCTCTACCTCACCACCTGTTAGAAAGTCTCCCAAACTTAGTTAGATTTTGGTCACTTGCGCTGAAATAAAAGGGGAGAAGATCACATCAAAAGGGAGCACTTGGCTGGCTTTTTTTTTTTTTTTTGCTTTCAGATTCTATTGCTGCTTTATTTTGCTTGTTGAACTATTTTTATTTTGCTGACACATTTGTTATATTATTCTCTCTGCTTACTAATTTTGTTTTTGTGTTACTTGTTTCTCAAAGGAATAAGTAAGAAGTGAGGGGGAGAATGAACTATCTTGTGCACTTGAATGGCTTGCTGCATTGTGGTAATCTGCCCCAGTAAATTGAATGAATGTTGTAGATGATTTTGAGTGCAGCTGTGTTTGACATATATTTTCATTTGTTCTACAGCTGAGTTTGCGTGTACTAGTGAAACTTCACTTAGTACTTTGTTCAGTCATATATCTCGTCACAGTGTGCTGTTATGAGATTCACAACAGCTTTCTGATTATTTCTCTGCATGGGGTATTTGTCTGTCTTATGGTTCATGATAACTTTCAATGATATCTAACTTATCATGTGCTGTTCTTAGAAACAGTTAAGTGTTTTCATCACAAGTTGCCAACAGGGGGAGATTGTTGTGTCAACGTAAACATGTGACATGCACATGTTCAAGTTTTTGGTTAACTTGTGATAAAAAATAAGTAAAGTACTTTGATTCCTATTTTATTGTTTCTAGATAATTGTTATGGGAAGTATTTTGATTCACAATAAATATCTCTAAAGATCAGGATAATATTTCTTGTATCCTAATCAAAATAGAAGTGTAGTTAATATGTCCTTATTACATTAGGATATTAACTATAAACACTTCCTATTTTATTTTATCCTAATCCTAATGTGATCTTGATTGAGATCCTTATAGGAATTTTAGGAAGATTGCGATCAAGACCTCTCAATATATATTTGATTGATGAAAAAGTCGGTAGGGAGAATAGAGAGAGTGTTTTGACGGATGAGAGATTTTTGTTGATCACGGCATTCCATGACATCATAGAAGAAAGCTTTGGCACAAATGAATGTCTTTATTACTTTGAATTATTGAGTCTTTGTTCTCATATATGAGAGTAAAAATCGTACATGATTTGCTGATTAAGTCTGAGCGAGTTAGTAGACACTTAGGAAAACTTGAGGGTTAAGTGTTTATATAATTCTGTGTCAGACATCAGGTGTTATGTATAACTTAACAGCGTTCTGTTAAGTTATCTGTGATAGAGAGTGAGCAGTGTCACTATTGTTTAGGATCTTTGCAAAGATTTTGTTTATCAAAGATTAGGTCTGTGTGTGAGAGTGAGTCAGCACTGTAAAAGGTCCTAAAGATTGTACAAATAAGAGCATAGTGAATTGCAGCTTTATAGCTGTCCGTGAACGTAGGTTTTTATAACCGAACCACGTAAAAATCCTCCTATGTCGATTTATATTACAGTTTATTGTGTTGTTATTTATAACTGCATACCTCTAGAACTTTCATTAACAGATCCTTAAAAATGGAGGCAAAATCAGATAAATAGAGGATCTTGGTTCTTTATTGTTACCATAAAATTTTTGAGCTCGTCAAGCTAGATACGTGTCAAGTTATTGTTGTTGTAATAAGAGTTATATTCTCCCTATGATAATTAAGCATATAAATCAAAAGTATCTTCAAATATTAGCGGTCATATTCTTAATTACAAGCATATCAAATTACATATCGCACCCTATGCATGAAGATAAAGTACGATTTTCTTTCTTTAAATTCAATTAACACTTAGGCCTTGTTCGATTGCATTAAAAGTAAGAGGAAAGGAAACTATTTTCCTAAGGAAACCCATATACTTTGTTTGGTTTGATTAAAAGTTGAAGAAATATAGATTGATGATAATTCTATTTCCTAAAACTTGGTAACTTGTTTCCTTCCAAGATTGGAAATGAAACAATGTTTCCCCCCATAATAATATATTAAATTAATAAAACAACCTTGTACATTTTTATCCTAAAATAACCTTATTCAAGTAATTGATGAATTATATGATAATTATTTAAAAATAATTGTAAATTTGGAAGATTCTTATTCTGGTCAAAGTTGCCAGTAGCTGCTACCAAGGACATGCATTTGGCGCTACAACCTATACCAAAGGGATCAAAAATTGGCAATCTACTAATGGAGGTGGTATCATCACCATGTGATGAGTTGTTTATCATTGGAAGCGAAGTTTAATGGCGGATCCCATAAAAATAACCACTACATGTGGCAAAGAAGAACATGATCGGCGATGGAACTTGAACGGAAAGGTAGATCGTCAAATGACGATCTAAATGGTGTCGATAGTCATGTCCATGTGCAACCTACGATGAACTCCAACAATTTTGGATGGTAATCGTGTTAGGATATTGGCGAAATAAAAGGGATATTCTTAAAATCTAAAAGATATTCCAAAAGTCTGGATAAGAAAAGAATCCTATTGCAAATAGGAGAATCTTACTTCAACTAGGAAATAAAGAATAATCATATTTTAAATAGGAGAGTTTTACTAGGAAAGGAAGAGTATTGCTACTACAAATAGGAAAAGGTAAGGAGAAGACTTGGAAGTCTAGATAAAAGATCCTACTCCTTGGTTACAAGTACACCATTTGAAGCATCTTAAGTTTAGCTCTAGATAATTCATTTTTAGTGAGATTATTAAAATTCCTCTTAGAGGTGTTAGTGTCAGTGTGAGTGAGATAGCTTGGCAAAGAGAGAGTGTTACTAGAGGTATTAGGGTTACTAGGAGTGAATTCAATGTTTATATGATTGTAATATTTTCATGTAATGAAATTTTGTCTTTGATAGCCCATGGTTTTTCATTGATTTTAGAGTTTTTCACATAAAATCTTATGTCGTTATTACTTTACTATTCTTATTTCTCTATTATTCGCCTTGGTTTCATAACAAGTGGTATCAAAGCTAAGGTTCTTGGTGAAGCAATAGAGGTTTTGTTTATGCTCTTGGTAGTACATTAGAGTTTTGTTATGGTAGTTGAATAGTTATGGTCTAAGTAAGTTTTGTCAAAAAGACTTATTGTTTAAGGAGGTTGGGTTTTAAGTGTGAATACTTATGACCCCTCTAGTCTTTCTTGGGAGTTCAATTAGTAAGTAATATTCATCTATAGTAAATTCACTAAGACTAGAAGTGCACCAAGAATAGGACTAAAAATGCTGAACATAATGTCTACTTTCAAGGCTGATGTAGAGGAATTTGATCAAAAATGAATTTTGGCTTATGGCAAGTACAAGCCGAAGATATTCTAATTCAAAATGGCTTACACAAGGTTTTGAAAGGAAAACCAATCCCTATTTCAAGTAGTGCCACTAGTGAATCTTGCAAATCCAAGATACGCGATGAAGATTGGGAAGACCCTGACTTGAGAGTTATAAGTATAATAAGTCTATATTTAGCTAAATTGTTCTAGCAAATGTGAAGGGAATGTCTATAGCCAAGGGAATTATGGAGAAACTTAAAGCATCGTATCAAGCAAAAGGTGTCACAAATCAAACAGACCTTAAGGAACAATTTCATACACTAAGTATGAATTAAAGCATAAAACTCTCAGATCATCTAAGCATTCTCAATGGCATTGTGTCAGAATTGGAGGAAATTGGAGTTAGAATTAAGGGGAAGGATATAACTCTAAGGCTCATTTGGTCCCTTTCGCTTGCTTTTGAATATATAAAGTGTTAGGTATATGCCCTAAGAGTATGGATATTTTTCTGTAATTTGTAAACATTAAGAATAAATAAAGTTGTTATTATTTATTTATGCCCAAATATGATTATATCAATGACTAAAGGTGCTGGAGTTTAAACATTGATTAAGTTTCTATATATATGAGATATTTTTGAGATATAGAACTTTGTCATAAATCAAAACTAGTTCACAACCTATAAACAAAAGCTGGACACTTTGTTTGGAAAAGGTTGTAGTGTTGTTTGTTTTTAATGGGCAAATGATAAGTCTCTAACTGTTAGAGATCTGTCCTAAGAGTATGGATGTTTTTCTGTAATATGTAAACATTATTTTTATAAATGAATAAAAATTATTATTTATAAATTACCCAAGTGTGATTGTATCAATGACTACTGGTTCCAGAGCTTGTATATTGACATAGTTTTTGTATATATGAGATATATCTAAGACATAAAACTTTGCATTAGCTCAAAACTATTTCACAACCTATAAATAAAAGCTGGACACTTTGTTCGGACAATGTTGATGTGTCGTTTGTCTTTGATAGGGAAACAGTAAGTCTCCAACCATTTGAAGTGGAGACTTCAAGACAAAGACACTTGTGCATTATGAATGCATTAAACATGGACCACATAAAAATTATTCATTTAGTAGAAATACCATGATCGAATGTGAATTTCTACACTCGAGCACTAAAGACATTGTTACCTTAATCCTGAGTGGTTAGTGTACCTCTTGTATACAGGTTATGGTCTTTGACTAGAATAAAAAGTGAGTTCTAAAAGAGTAAAGTTTATACCTTGGCTAGTTGGGATTGTAAGACTTGTATGCTAGTAGATACTTTACTATAGATATGAAATTCATGACTTTGAAAGGATAGCATAATACCATCTTGATGGTTTTACAAGGTTTTATTTGAGAGAATCTTGGTCGAGTGTTTAATGAAAGCTGTTCATTTAATTGAGAGTTATTTTAATAAATCTCAACTTATTTAAATGGTGTAAAATTGGTATTAAAGGCTCAAGATGTAATTGAAGTGGTGACACGGTAAATCATACCCAGTTCCAATTATTGGTATTCCATGAAGGGTAGTTATATAATGTTGATGCTCAAGAGATAAGGCTTAAAGAAATAATTTAATCAGATTAAATTATCAAGCTTTTTGTAAAGAGTATTTAATTCAAGAGTACAGTTTTGGACCTACAGTGGAATGGACCAAAGTTAATAGGTGAGATCCACTACAGGTTATGAAATAACGGGGCACTAGGTTAAATTTATTGGAGCTTATAATTAAATTTGTCTATCAAAGTCCCTTGGGTAGCTGATCAAAATTGTCTGAACAAGGATTGAACTTGAGAAATTAATTGTTTAATTCAATTGGGTTTATTAGAGAATAAAGCCCAGGTATTAAATTAAATATATTGGATTAGTAAATATGCTCATTATTTAATTAATTTGATTATTTAAATAATGGAGTATTCTGGTCAATTTAATTAATTAGATTAATAGGCTTACAATTAATGTGATTAATTAAAAGCCTACACAAAATTAAGTTAGACCTAATTAAGTGTTAAAATAAAGACATAATAGGATTAAGTCCGTATACAAATATGACTACTAATTCTAGAAGCCTATAAAATTAGTTCGACTAAGCCTAATAGGATTAGGTTTCCTAGTCAAAATTGGATAGGCATTAACAGAGACATAGGGGGATGAATTAGGTTGGTGTTGTGATAGTTTTCTAGTGAACAAGGAACAAGGCATCACTGTTCATGCAATTACTGTTCACGTGATATTGTTCATGGCTTACCATTCAAGAAATACTGTTCACAGGTTACCATTTACAAGATACTATTCACTGACTACTATTTATCCATCGCTGTTCACCAATTACTGTTCATCCGACATAGTCCAGTGATTTTAAGATATCCACACGTCTCATTCAGGGAGTTTTCGGACATACGTAGGAACTCAAGTGTTGAGAAAGCAAATAAAAATTTTAAAGTCTGTTTTTACAAGATCTTTGTCCTAGAGACTATTCCGCAGTCTTGAAGTGTTCAAATTTGGCAATGGGTTCCTACACTAACCATTTGCAGTGGAGACTTCAAGATAAAGACAGCAGTGTATTAATGAATGTATTGAACACAGACCTTATAGAAATTATCCATTTGATGAAAATATCGTAATCGAATATGAATTTTTACACTCGAGCACTAAAAGCATTCCTACCTTAATCCTGAATTGGTAGTGTACCTCTAGTATACCGGCTATGGTCTTTGATTAGAATAAAAAGTAAGATCTAAAAGAGTAAGGTCAATACCTTGGTTAGTTAGGATTGTAAGATCTGTATGTTAGTAGATACTATACTATAGATATGGAATTCATGACTCCAAAAAGATTTCAAACTACCACCTTCATGGTTTTACAAGGTTTTAAATGGCAAAAACTCAGCCAAGTGTTGAATGAAGGATGTTCATTAAACTAAAATTTATTTTAATAAATCTTAACCCATTTAAATGGTGTAAAACCAGTATCAAGGACTCAAGATGTAATTAGAGGGGCAACATGATAAATTATACCTAGCTCCAATTATTGGTATTCCATGAAGGATAGTTATGTAAACCTATTGCTTAATGGATGAGACATAAAGATATAATTTAATTAGATTAAATTATTAAGCTTTCTGTAAAGAGTATTTAATTTAAGAGTACTGCTTTAGACCTATAGTGAATGGATCAAAGTTAATAGGTGGGCCTATTATAGTTATGAGATAACATGGTATTAGGTCAAACTTATTGGAGTTTATAACGAAATAGGTCCATCAAGGTCACTTGAGTAGCTAATACAAATTAACTGAACAAGAATTGGACTTAAAAAATTAATTATTTAATTTATTGGGTTTATTAGAGAATAAAGCTCAGGTATTAAATTAAATATAATTGGTTAGTAAATGGGCTGATTATTTAATTAATTTCATTAATTAAATAATAGAGTGTTGGGGCCAATTTAATTAATTTGATTAATTATATAATAGATTATTTGAGCCAATTTAATTAATTAGATTGATGGGCTTATAATTAATGTAATTAATTAAAAGCATACACAAAACTGGGTTGGACCTAATTGAGCTGTAAAAGCCAAATTAAAGACTTAATATGATTAAGTTCTAGGAGTTCAGCAAACTAATTAGACTAAGCCTACTAGGATTAGGTTTAGTAGTCAAAATTGTACATAGATTAAAAGAGATATAAAAGGATGAATTAGGTCAATGTTATGGAGTTTTAAGTGAACAAGCTGTTACTTCTTACATAATACTATTCACATAATACTTTTTTTTGGAAAAGTTACTTAGTAATATAAATCCAAAAAAGTTATAATGTACAAAAATCCAAGGGGCATACCCCAAGAATTACAAAAGGACGTAAAGTCCAAACATACAATCCAACAAAAAGATAGAAAATGAAGGCTACAAGTAGCCTAAAACAAAGTAAAAAAGCCACAAACGGCCTTAACAACATAGAAGAGAAATGATCACAAACGGTCTAAAACATAAAAATACAAGAGCTTTAACCCTTCTTGTTTTTCTTCTTCTTACCCTTCTTTACCGGGGTAGCTGGGGTGTCTGAATGAGTATGGTCAATCCTATCAGATTGATCATCCTCACTAAGCCCATTCGAAGGCTCAAAACGAGTGAGAGAAGACTCAGGAGGTATCCGCCCTGAGGAAATAGATGCCTCACGATTTGTAGAACACTTGATAGTGCCCAAAAGTCTACCCTCGTCAGTCGCAAAAGGAGATGGAGAATCAGAATCTGAAACTGACTCTGCACTTGGAACTGTAGTAGTCTTCGGAGGCTCAACTTGCACTGCAGAAATTTCTAGAATTTTGGTGCAATCAGTGACCTTGGTCACATCCTTTTCTTTTCTCAAATGGGCACTATCAGAGGTGCTAGCCTCATTCTTATCTGGACTTGAAGTCTTTACCGGTTCTGGACAACGATGACCAAACTGGCAACATTTGGGGCAATGTTTTGGAGTCCACTCATATTCAACTTGAATTTCAATGGGCTCTGGAGAGAGTTTGCACCTGAACTCAAAGTTCTTAACTCGAGGGCGTCTTGCATCAATAAGAACACAAACCCTCGCATACTCCAATCTGGATAGATTAGAAGTCGCCTTATCACAAGATTGAGGTTCTCCAACCATGCTAGAGATAATGCTAAGGCCTTTGGCTGTCCACAAAGGAAACGGTAGGCCATACAAACAGATCCAAACTGGTAGTGTCTGGAATGCTGTAAGATTGAAATCCAGATGCGGATGCCATTGCTGCAGGTAAATGAATTTACCTCCAAATATCCAAGGACCGCGAGCAATTATTCACATAATACTGTTCATTGCTATTGTCAATAAAATACTCACCAATTACTATTCATGTAGTATTATTCACCAATTAATGTTTGTCCATCATTGTTCATCTGGTATTGTCCAGTGATGTTAAGGCGCCTACATGTTTCGTTCAGGCAGTTTTCAAATGGAAGTGGTAAGAAAGCAAATCAAAATTTTAAAGCCTGTGCTCATGGGATCTTGGTCCTAGAAGCTATTTTGCGGTCTTTAAATATTCAGAATTGACATTGGATTCTTACAATTGGAATAAGAGCTTTGGTTCTCCACTCGTGAGCAACTAGGTAACAAAAATTATTTGCTTTGTATGCAAGTAACATGTTTTTGTTGATTTAGGTTATGCAATTTTTACATAAAATCATATTACATATGATGTATATTGATGATGTAAGATTACAAGAATTGTAGGAGATCGTATGCAGCTTTAAGCCGAATCGACAAAGGATGTTAGAGGTTAGGGTTAGGGCACAAGTGTTGTGCGCAAAACACCATGCCTAAGAGATCACAATGTTGGGGCTTTAGGGGCTATCCTAGGCTTGGTTTCTTGCCCTAAGCATGGCCTAGGTTGTGCTATCAGAGGCCACTATGGTTTTGGGTGGTTGGGCCTCATACTTATGGGCTAAAAGCCTATAAAACGTGACGCCCAGGGTCTTAAAGCCTATGGTTTGCATTTTGGACGCGGGGGCTGTCTTGGAGGTGACGACCAGCCATAGAATGGTTCTAAGGTTTATTGATTTAATGGGCCTAAGGGTTTGTTGGGTTATCATAAGCCCAATCAAATTAGCCCAAGCCTAACTGTGGTGAGCCCAAGTCCAATGTACATGGATTTTGTTGTTTTAAGCCTATTGGGCTATTGGGTGTTGGTTTATAGGACTAGCTTAGTGGTTTTAAGTTGGGTCCAATGAGCCATTTTATGATGCCTAATAACTGCTGGTTAGCAAACAAAATCATGATGTTAGGTTTCGTGGGTTTATTCAAGCCAAAACCCAAGTTGGTGCCAAGTTATCTCACCTATTGAACTTAGTTTATTTTGAAATCTAGACCCATCTTAGTGCAATTGATTTATTGGGTAGTCTCACATTTTGTCCATGTTGTTTATGTGATTCTATAGCCCAAAAAGGTGACAAATTCAGAGTTGTATAGCCCATAAAATCAAAGTTGCAATTTGTAGGGGTAAAACTGTAAATCTAAAAACATTTCGAATTTGCAGGGTGTTTGTAAAATTTATAGAGTTTTTGGACAGCTTTAAAGTAGTTCACTAAACACTCAAAATTTTAAATTTATGAATTTTGAAAATCTTCTTAGAACTAATAGACATATTAAAAAACAAGGGACATGCCAAGAAGATGTAAGAAAATACCAGAACTTAAGAAAATATTATTATAATATTTTTAGGAAAAAGGCTAAGTGTTTATATCAACATGTATGCTTTATATATCTTTATTTTATTTAAATGTCAAATGAAATAAATACATGTCACATGCCATATAGAGAAAAAGGAAACGTCACATAATGTATTATCACATATTCATGCATCCATGCATTGATTTATGTATAATTAATCAAAGTGTTTGATTAATGGTACCAAAATATTTTAATTAATTAGATTAATTAAAATAAAATAATTTAATATTTATTAAAAAAGTTTGATAAATAGAATATAAATCATAGACTTAATTAATGAGATTAATTAAGTAGTAAAATATGGATATAAAAGTTTCAAATAGTTTGAAAAAGTTATATCAATCATATTTTAAATCAAAATGCTAAATCTTTTAAATGTTCGAGGGGGAGAAGGTTTAATTAATTTTAAACCTATAGCCTCCATTATTGGTCCATTTCGATGGGCTTTTCATGAGTCTCGTCGTGGCCCATCTTTGGGTTATGCTCCCTAAAGGATGGCTTGTAGTAGTTATCTTCCAAGATTGATCTCCATAGGAAGAAAATGGTTCCAAACAAACCATTAAGTGCTATTTCCTAAAGAAAATTCACATTAATGCAATTTTGGAATCAATTGAAATAATGGTCAGACACTCAATTTTTAAAAAGATATTTCCTAAGGAATGATTTCATTAATTAAGGGCTAAACAGATGGTGCTTATTATTATTGAAATAAGAGTTTTTTTTAAATAATAATTAGAAAGAGTTCTAATTTAATCAAATATAGTTATAACATTTTTTCTAAAGAAAAGTGGTAATTATTTGATTAAAGCACCATAGAATATATTGCAAATTATTATGGGGTAACTGTATCTACTTTTTTGCATCCCACGCATCATGTAGTTAGATACAAAAGATTGTATAGTCATTGATAAGGGTATGAAAAATAAATCTAATTACTTTTATTCTTAAAATGATCATATGCGCTAAAGGAAGATTATGAGGAATAGATAACTATAACTAGATATTAAAAGCTATATGATGGTGAAAGCTACAAGAACCTTGATGGTAATAGCTACATAAACCATATGATGGTGAAAATTATATTGACCATGTGATGGTCAAAGCTATATTGAGTGAAAAGACAGTCTTCACATTCTATAACAAGCTCAATGTCATGAGTAGGTCCTAGAAGCAAGTATACCTTCACCTTAGTGAATAGAGCTTTCATCTCACCAAAGCGTTTGAGACCATGAGATTATGTCAAAGCCTCTTTTGAGACTTGAGGGAACATAAACGAGCCATGGCATGTCTGGAGAATGGAGTCACCACCCAATCTTCTATTGGAAAAGTGGATGATGACAATTTGATCCCTTGTTTCGGGAACTAACTACCTATGTCCATTCAGAGATGGGTTCGGGAAGTTAGGTACAAGCCATTCGGCTTATTTGGATGGAAATTCGGCTTCCACCAAGGTATAACAATAGCTTGAATTTGTTATATAGTCCACTTAAGCTATTCACTTTATGCACACATTTTTTAATTTTATCTTATTTGAGACATGTGAGGTATATTCGACCAAGAGAATTGTATATTCATACATAAAAGGAGGTGAGAAGAAAAGATTTACATTTTCTTGCAAACATAGGGGACAGGGGAGAGGATTACATCCAATATTCTTCAATAATAAAGTAAAATACTTCTAAAAACTTCAAAAGATAACATTCATTCTTATAAGTCATACATTTAATGTAGGCAATCAATTTGAGAGTTGATAAATAGTGAATTCCTTATCACCATATGTGAGTCTATTCAGTGCTTATCAAGCCTCTTCAACATACATTCATCATATTCATACATTCTAAGTGATGGTCTCTCACCATCAAATGTGAGTCTACCACCACTTCATGGTATCATAAAATCATAATTATTCAATCATATTTTTAATCATGGTAATTAATTCAATCAAAATTCTAGATAAAGCCTTAAACTATATCATGGCACTTCTATCTAATTTGAAATTCTATCATGATAATTCTACCTAAACATGACAATTCTAGCCTAATCATATCAATTATATCAAAACATGGCAATTCTATTCTAATTCAATTAATCAAAGTAAAATATGACTATTCTAGCCCAATATGACGATCATGGCAATTCTAGCCTAGTGCTAGTTTCTAGCATACTTCAAAGCATCCATAAGTTTTTCCAATCATTCATAAGTTTTTCCAATCATGATTCTAATCATGCACTTGTAAGTATGATTCTAAGGCATTCATAAAGAAAATAAACTCCTAATCATGATTCTAGATCAAGGAGGGAAAACAGACTTACCTTGACACGCTTATCCAACTTACAAAACAAACAAAAGGCTTAAAATAATTCATATTCAAAGCATTAAAATAAAATCTAAACTTACTTATTTTAAGCAGAAATAAACTTAGACATGCTTATTCTAAAGCAAGAAAAATAAAAAGAAAATAGGAGGGAGGAGAGAGAAATGCTCTCAAGATGTACCTTTCCGAGTTTAAAGCAATAAGATCACTTAAAAATATTTAAAGTAGAAAAGACTCATTGAATTCTCAAGTGAGCCTTAGAGAGGAAAAGAAAAGATTTCTGGATGGGAGTGAAAGTGGGGAGAGGGGGTGTTTATATAGTTGAGGGCTGAGTTGAAAAAAGAAAGGAAGAAAACAAAAAAGGAAGGTTTCAATTTAAATTTTTTAAAATTAAATAGGCGAGTGTCGGCCTACTATGGGAGAACTGTTAGCCAATGGTGGGATAGTTGATTGGATATAAGAGGACCACTGTTCCCCCACTGTCGATTGGTAGTGGCCCACTTCACTCTCTTATTTCTTCAATTTGAAATGTAGTCCTTTTCGACCTTTGTTAGTCTAATCGTACGAAACTCTTCAAGTTCATCCCCAATTTGTGCTCCATAAAATTTTGTGAAAAAGACATCCATAGCTTCACAACAGTATATGATTCATCATCAGATTCTTTCTGGATTAAGTTATATGATTTTTCAAATTCATGTGTTGGTTCTCAAAGCTTTTGGTCGATTTCTTCTCGACTTCTTTCTTTTAGCTTCCAACGCCACTTCAGTCATATTCATTGCTCATCACACATTTGTGTTTCATCATTGAGCCTAAAAAATACAGCGTCTATAGCGTGCCCCCCACTTTGGAGAAGTTTTGTGGGACACAAAGATCGACAAAGTACTTTTACCTTGTCCTAGCTTCTCTCGTTTCAACATCTTCGCCCTTATCTACATTCTGACTCGTTTCTTAATGTATGTTCTCCTCTTTAATTCCTCCAAAAAGAGGTATGCCAACCTAAAGGCTATTATGGCCATTTAAGGGCTAATTAGCATTCTTTTATTGTATGAAATGCACTCTTCTAGTACAGACAAATGCATCCTTCTAATACACGAAATGGAAGCTTATGATGCTTGAAGTGCACTTTTCTAGTGTAGACATGTGCATCCTTCTAATGCATGGAATGCATCTTTACAACAGATTATGTGCACTCTTCTAGTGTGAGCAAATGTATCCTTGTAATGCATGGAATAAATCCTTGCGATGCATAATGTGCACTCTTCTAGAGCCGATAAATGCATTCTTATGATGCTAAGATGACACACTACTAAGTGCACCTGTTTCTTAGGGTTTGTTAGCACTCTTAAGTGCACTTATTCTAAGGGCTTCAAGCACTCTTGACTACACCTATTTCCTAGGATTTTTAAACACTCTTCAGTGTGCCTTTTCTTAGCGCTTGTGTCAATTCTAAGGGTTAAAACACTCTTAAGTGTACCTACCTCTTAAGGTTTTTGAGCACTCTTCAATGCGTCTTTTCTCAGGGCTTTATTCTAAGGGTTTCAAACACTCTTGAGTGCCCCTACTTCCTAGGGTTTTTAAACACTCTTTAGTGCACCTTTTCTTAAGGCTGGTGGCTATATGAAGAGTTAAAACACTCTTAAGTGCATTTATTTGTTAGGGTTTTTGAGCACTCTTCAGATGCCTCTTCTTAAGGCTTATGTCTATTCTAAAGGCTTAAGTGCACCTACTTCCTAAGGTTTCTTCTCATGCATGCCCACTAGGAAAATGTTTATCATGCACTGCTTCATGGTCTTTAGACCTTTCATTCTTCATGCTTTCGGCCAAGTATTCTTCATTTATCAATCTATTCAGACTTTTGCATTTGTTGGGTTTCATGCTTCTTTTGAGTATTTCTTATGTTTGTTCATCACTTATTGATTTCTTCATATCCACCTGGGCAAGTTCTTGATACGTTGTGCTTTCTCAGTCTTTAGAACTTTTCATTTCTTCATGCCGTTGGTTAAGAATTCTTTGATCTCTTGAGACTTTTTATTCATTGTTGACTTTTGGACTCATTGGAGAAATCTTCATGAAAGATTAGGTCTTCGACCGTTCTTACAAGCTCGTACAAAATTTAAAAAATCTCTTGATGATTCGTAATCAATTCAAAATTTACCTCGTTTGATTTGTTCTTCGACAAACTACTTTCTAGTCTCTGGAGGAATTCTTCCACGTGATTCCGATCAAAAATTCTTTGTGAGTTGGTAAACTATTGCCATGGCTGAGTGTTTATTACCGGTGTATTTTTTTAAAATGCTTTAGACTTCATGTTGGTGAAGTTTTCTTCGTTTTCTTTCTTTTGTTTCTCTCTCTTCTTTTCCTTTCTTTCCTTTTTTTCTAGTTTCCTTTTTCTTCTTTCCTTTCTCTTTTCTCTTTTCTTTTCTTTCATTTTTTATTAGCTTTTACCCTTTTGCCTTCATTATAAGGATTGTTAGCTGGATATGGAAGAATCAGTAGCCAGTAGTATTGCTGTCAGGTGGTGGAAGGTCTATATATTGACCTTTCGTCTTCCTTCACTCAATTCATTCACCATTTCTTTGTTTCTTGTCTGATTTACTTCTAGTTTTCTCCTATGTAACTGTCTCAACTTATTCTTTCTAACAGCGGTTCATCCAGTTCACCTTGGTTTGAATAAAAATGATCCAATCTAGAAATCAACGTTGAAGGTGTTTTCAGAGATTAAGAGGTGCCTGTCGTTCATGGTTGCGACTCTTACGTGATCAATCAGGTATGATTTCTTCTTAATCCTTCATTTTCTATTTTCTAGGAATTTTCTAGTCATGTAATCATGTAGAGACTTACAATTTCTTGTTTTAAGACTTTCATGAGAATAAGATGTGTGGGTCATTTTCTGGAGCCCACAGTTGGTTTTTAGAGATAGGGAATGAGGCTGTTAAGAGTCGAATTGCCGCTACCATTTAATATGAGTTCATCACTTCACTTCCACATGCTTCTTACCATACTAATTATCAAGCACTGGCTACTCTATATGAGAGGTGGATGGGCACGACACAGACCTTTCATCTCTCTATTGGTCAGACGATAATCACACCATTCAATGTCACCATTTTGGTTAGTCTTCCAAGCAAAGGAAAGGATGAATCTATCGATTCTTGTATTACAGACTCAAGGGATTAGAGAATTTTGGTTTGTCAACTTCTCTGTTGTGATGTGAAGATCAAGAACAACGTGGTAATTTAGTACACTTCATTGTGGGAATATTGGAAGAGGAGATTAGATTTGCTCAAGTTGAGGTGAATCAGTGCGCTTATAGCTTCATCGTATATCTACTTAGTTTGAAGCTCTTTACCAACGCATTGAACACCAAATTCTTGACTTTACTTCCTACACTCTAGGATCTTGATCGAGTGATAGACTTTGAATGGTGCAGCGCTGCTTTTGGCCAGTTGTTCTATGATTTAAACCATGCATGTCGGGGTAGATCATCGGCTTTGCTCCATTGATTTAGGTAACATTTCCTCTTTTTCACCTTAGTATCGCTTTTATATGAATTTTATTCTGATTTTGTTTTGTTCATAACAGATGTAGGCCTGTAGGCCTATAAGTTGGGCATGTTGCCATCTCCCTTTCCTACTTGTCAAGAGTTCTTTTTTTTGCAAATAAAGCGGTGGGCTGCACCTCGTGAGGAACTTAAGAGGTCTTATGAGTTGGATTTCTTTCATGATTACATCCAAATGATGACCTGGAGTAAGGTAAATATTGTACAATCAGTTTTCATTTATTCCATTCTTATCATCACTTACCATATTTTTATTTTGTAGATCTATTTTGAGTGGTAAGGGCCTGTTGAAAGTTGGTTGAGTGCCATAAGGGTTGCCACACCATATGTCAACTATCATATCCTTCTTCCATGTGTTAACAACATGATCTGGTATCTAGGTGATAAAGTTTGGGACTGGTATAGGGGTCTAAACAATTGCTAGATTCCTTCCCTGCCACTAGTTCTGATGATTGATTATGCTAATTTGGCTATAGAGGCAGAGGTGAGGAACTACACTGTTAGGATTCCTTTGAGGATATTGAGTTTTTTTAGATGAAAATTTCTTATGTAGAGTGGGCTTGAGCCACATTGCTTCACACTAGGCCAAGTCAAACTATTGATAAGATTCCTTAGCCTTTTGCTGGTGTCAATCATGGCTTTTTTAGCCATACTGATATCTTTTTCACTTGTTGCAGGAAGAGATCGAGAGTTTCCTCTTCTGGTATTGCGATATAAAAATTCGCAAGTATACGAAATCGAATAAGTAATATAAGATGAGTGAGTTATCATTCCCACAAGGATGGATTATTAACTACTATACTTAATCTAACTACGATTTTATTTGAATATTTAAAGAAATTTACTTACCAAGGCAAAGAATTAAATCTAATCAATGATATTGAACTCTAGAGTATCAGTACCTAAATTGTCTGCTCTATTATTCAATTAAATTCAATTGACATTTTATTAATTTTGTTGCCAACCAATTTCTCTAAGGTATTTGTTATTCTTTTTCATGCAATAACAATGTATAACTATGGTACGAATTGTATTCTTGCCTTATCCAACAACCTATAATTATCTTTCAAGCATAAGAAATCATATGAAGTTCCAGAAATCACAATTATATTTCTAGCTCATGTGAGTTATGATAAATCATTCAAGGACTAATATAAACTATCTTTTCAGTCTAATTTATATCTCAATTCATGCAATAGTTGGATAGACCATTACAAGCATTAAACATATGAATAACTGAACAAGAAATTGAACAAACATCAAAATATTTAATTGAAATAATAGAGTATCAAACTTGGCAAAATTAGTTCATAATGTAAAGAGAAATAACACAGCAAAATTAAATAGCATTCATAGAGGCAAAAGAGAAGAGAAACTTAGAAAACTTGAAGATTCTCTTTGAAATTATGCTTCTAAGGGTTATAGATTGTTTTCTTGTCTCCTAAACACCTCTAAGGACACTTCTGATGATCCCCTAAGACCTTAAAATATGCCTACTTATATTCTATACAAGAAAGAAGTCAAATTCGAATGGAAACAGGAATCTTGAAAATTTTCAGAATTAGCCCCGCATAGAGGCATAGCTACAGCAGCGTAGGAGCGCTAACTTTCTGGTTGGAAGACATTCTTTTTCTAGTTTTAGTGCTGTGGCATTAGTTGCTTGTACAAGAGCGCCAAGTTACTGGTGGCGAAATATTAATTTCTCTTGCTATCGTGTCACTGTTGTACATAGTCTCGCGTAGGAGCGCCATATTTCTGACTTGAAGTTTCGAATTTTCCTCTTTTGACTATGCTTTCTTCTAAAATTGATGTGCTTTATTGAGATTCTACTTTCTTTATAAAGAATCTGTGTTTAACTAAAATAGCACATTATTTTCTCTTTATTTAACTCAAAAACTAATAAAAAATTAAATGTTTAGGATTAGTAAATTGGTGAATAAAATTCAATAACAAATACCCCCAAACTTAATATTTTGCTAGTCCTCGAGGAAAAC
Organism: Boswellia sacra; assembly: GCA_013180625.2. Lineage (NCBI taxonomy): Eukaryota > Viridiplantae > Streptophyta > Magnoliopsida > Sapindales > Burseraceae > Boswellia > Boswellia sacra. Next base: position 143,923 of record SNVD02003156.1, read on the forward strand.
AGAAACGATTACTAGCATAAAACAATCATCGTTAAGTCATAAATTGCCCATGTCAAATCAAACTTGTGTTTCCTTACTGCGATGAGCCTAAAAAATTGTATCATTGATAATTCAAAAGAAGTATTAAACTCGCCAAACCATCCAAGATTCTCCTTAATATCAGTTAAGTCTATTTCCAATTCCTCAAGTGCGTGTGTGGAGTCAATCTTACATTGTCAAATGTGATTCAAATGAAACTACGCAACAAAATGAGACAAACAAAAGGCTTATAGTTTAATACAAAAACCAAGACTCCATAAGCTTACTAGTCATGCTACTTTCCATTAATGTAGATCAACTCAACATCAAGGATCAAATAGGACTTTTCAAAGCTTGTAATGTATGGCTAGGACAAAAAAAATTTGAGAAGAAAGTCAGTTGTCTGGGTTTACTGTACTCATAAAGCATCCAAAATTTCCCAAAACTTAATAAAATTTTAACCCTCATTCATTCATATTCATAATACAAGCTTCAAATTGAATTCCATCTCCCCTTCTATGGTTGGACATCTACGACTTACTGTAAAAGCACACATCCTCATCTTGTCGACTTATTTGATTGTTTACAATTCTTTTTTTTTTGGAACAGTGTAATGTTGATTCCATTAAGGTTTCTTTTTAGTCCATGTAACAAATGTTCAGCTAGTAACTCCTAAGCCATTTGGCCTTAGGGTACTGGAAGTTAAGACATCCCTAAGAGCTTACTTGCCTAAACTAAAAAGGCCACGAAATAAACTTATCCAGAATTTTTTTTTAATAGAGAGCATAAAGTTAATAATTGACTTTTAAAATTCAATCACAATCATCAGCATCAGAATAACCCTTCAGTCTTATCTCAAACTACATATACAATCATTTATACACCATCAAAACACCTCCTATCGTACCTTACACACCCTCAAATGTGCACAAATCAAAGGTTTTGAGAAATTAACATGTTCATGAGTGAGGGACACTGTTTGGTCAAAAAAAATTTTTATGCAGCTGGGATATATTTAGTGAGCTAACAAAGAAAAAGGCTTTAATAGGCTCAAAGGGGACACTAAGGATTTAATTTAATCTTAGGTAGGCATAAACGGATCAAACGATCCAAAAATGGCCTGAATCATCTCTCTAATGCTGAGTCATCTGTGATTTCACCTCAAGCAACAACCAAGTAAGTTTTAGAGGCTCTTTGAAATTTTGTAACTCATTTACATCACATAATCTTTGTTTGAATCAACATCCAATTTCAATGCTCATAACTAATGATCCTCTAATCATTTTTGAGAAATTAAAAATAAAACAAAACTATCTATTGATTCAAATCCATAGATAAGATGCAAAATTTTTCAATTTCTAAAAATTATCATAGCTAAGCAATCACCATCTTATCATTAGCCATCAAAGTGCAAGCATAATATATATATATATATATATATATATATATATATATATATTAAACACCTAAACAATTACTACACATGCAAAATATGTAAACCAGACAAATATTCACCAAAACAAAAGAAAAGCAGCAGTAGTGCACCCCTAAACTTGAGAAGAATAATGCCTTCAATGTGCACACAAGAAAAAGAATCTAAAGGCAAAAGAAACTTCCCTGACAACTCAGAAATCGGTGGGGTCCTGATCATCCCTCAAATCATGGCCCAAAATATCTCGAAGATCAGTACCAAGGTCAGCAACTGACGTGCCAGTAAATACATAATCATGGCCCTGCCGTGTAACATCCTTCTCCTTATCAACAGCGGGCTACGAAGATAACTCCTTAGTAGGCTGTTGCTCATCGTTAGCAAAGAGTGGCTGAGAAGGAAATAAGTCCAAAGGCGTCCTTTGGCTAATGAAGAACTGCTTGAAAGCACTCTGAGTCTCCATGATATATGTCACCATCTGTTTAATATGGGTTACGTCATGGTAGATTACAACTAGCTCCTACCCAAATCTATCCATTTGCTGTGTAGCAGTCAAGGTACAACCCGTAGGTAGGGGCTGCACTGTGGTGGCTGTCTCACACACACTCGCTTAAGAGTCTGAAGGAAGCACATATTGATAATAGGCAGTGGCGGTACCTGCTTCTCAGCTGTATCAATCACTACTCCAGTAGCTCGGCATAGGGTTGTAATCAATGATGGATGGGGTAAGCCTTCACTAGTGCGAGACTGGACAAAATGAAGGATATTGGTTGCAATCAACTGCCCGAAGTCAATCATCATTCCTCGCTTAAATGCATAGAGAAATGTAGCCCATTCCTTAGAAACCTTACCAACATGAGTATTCTGTAACATTTTTCCACAAACAAATGAATTCAACGCCTGTAGCTCTACATGCATCAAAGATGTCAGAAACATACTGGCCTTCCCTCGATGAGCTCGAGAAGACCCCCTTGGGTACCCGCTAGAGTGAGGTAACCTAGGATCTTATCAAAATTTGGATTGATCATGTACTGGGAATATTCACATTCTCCAATATCCTATAGCCTATAAAATCGCTTAATAATAGCGGGACTAAATGATACTTGTTTTCCTTGGACAAACACATTGTAACCGGGTCCATTGCTTGGCATTGGCATAAAATTCTTGAACCACTCGTCCAATGGTGTAGTCTGGATGCATCATGAAAGTCTGCCATGTATTGCAACCCAATAATGACCATAAACCTTTATGAGACATGTCAATGTCACATTCTCGAAGGTAACTTTTACTGAGTATCATATTATGATAGCGGGCTGCAGTTTTGGCACTTTTGAATATGTGCCGATCAAACACAGGGGCGGCAGAGGATGAGGCCTTAGCAGTAGATGTCTTTCTTTTCTTAGGTGCCATATTCCTTTGCCACTCGTGAAAGAGAGAAAGGGAGAGAAATGAAGTGTAATCGATGGAAAACAATGAAGAGAATGTATGTGGGAGGTCCTATAGGTGTCGATAAACATAGTCGAGGGCTGGCGTGCAAGAGGTGTAGTGGTTGTGTAGGGCAACGACGCAAGAGGAAGGATGAGTCGGGAGTTTTAGAAAGAATGGCGTCCAAAATTAGTAATTCTTTTGTTTATAATCGAACGTGCGCAGTTGTGCATAACGTTTGGCATAGGAACACAATAAAATCCCCAGTTTAATTATGCCCTAATTTTTTCATGCAGCTGTGCCATGTACACGGTGCAGGAGTGCCAAGTCTATGGATGAAAATCTAATTATAAGGTAATTAGTCGGGCAGGAGTGTGAAAATCTATGCGCACTAGTGCCAAAGGAGCGGGAATATTTTTGTAATTTTAAATTAATTTGGCGTCATCATGCATGAGCGCCAAGTTTTGAGACCAAATTTTTAGGCAATTATTTTTTATCGCACAGTGGCATGAAAATAGGTACATGTGTGTGAACTCTGGTTTTTTAATTTTCTAAGCCTTTCCCGCAGGTGCGCCAAGGGTTTGATATAGGGGCACCAACCTCCTAGTGTTGTTTTCTAATTTTAGGGTTCCCTATGGTGTAGGAGTGCTCTTTCAGGCACAGTAGTGCCAACTAAAGGCTTATGTTTCTGGGTTACCTTGATGCCGTAGCGCCACAGGCATGGCGCAGAAGCGCCAAGCCTTTGGATTTTTAGCTATACTAAGAAAATTTTTCGCGCAGCTACGCGACTTACCTACGTAGTAGCACGGGTCCTAAATCTTCTAAGACGCAGCGGCACAAATATTGGTGCGCAGGAGTGCGAGGCTTATCAATACTTCCCCCAAACCTGACTCTTGAGCTGGAAATTTATTTGAAACCACTAACACACATCATTAATGCAAACCTAAATAAAAATTTGTAACAAAACACACCTAAAAGTAAAGAAAACTATTAAATACTAAGTAAGATAACAAATCCTAGTCTGGCTTGGGTTGACTCCCAAGAAGAGCTTGCCTTTACGTCATCAGCCAGACATGGCTTTTCTTATCAGGCTTCATCCAGGAGTGTGGTGTTCTTCTGCAATTGCGCTTCACCACTTATTAAGTGCTTGAGCGTTTGTCTGTTTACCTTAAATGAAGCCTTTTCGGTTGTCCAATGTTCACTGCACCATATGGAAATACTTTGATCACTGTAAAAGGTTTGGACCCTCTGGACTTGAGTTTTCCTGGAAATAATCGAAGTTTAGAGTTGTATAGAAGGATTTGTTAGCCTGGTGAGAAGGATTTTTGGTGGATTTGCTTATCATGCCAAGCCTTGGTCTTCTTCTTGTAGATGACTGCATTTTTGTAGGCTTCATTGCGAAACTCTTCAAGTTCATTCATCTGTAGTAACCTTTTCTCACTAGCTTTTTGCAAATCCATATTCAATTCTTTCATAGCCCAATAAGCTTTATGCTCCAGCTCAACTACTAGATGACATGCTTTCCCAAAAGCTAGCAGGCATGGAGACATTCTAATTGGTGTCTTGTACGTAGTTCTGAATGCCCACAATGCATCGTCCAACTTTCTTGCCCCGTCCTTACATGAATTTGCAATCGTTTTTTCAAGGATTCGCTTGATCTCCCTATTTTGAGATCTCCGATTGGCTATTAGTTTGAGGATGGTAAGCTAAAGCTTTCCTATGGTTGACACTATATTTTGATAAGGGGGCTGCAAATAGTTTGTTGTAGAATTGTGTACCTTCATCACTTGCCCTTGGCGTACCAAACCGTATAAATATATGCCTTCTCAAAAAGTTAAGTACCGCTTTACCATCGCTGGTTGGTGTTGCCACTACTTCCACCCATTTTGATACATAGTCTAATGCCAGTAGAATATATTTGCTATTATAAGAGGATGAAAATGATCCCATGAAATCGATTCTCTAGACGTCAAATAACTCTACTTCTAACATAGTTTTTAATGGCATCTCATTCCTTTTAGAAATATTGTCTGTTCGTTGACACCTATCACAATTTGCAACAAATTTATGAGCATCTCAGAATAAAGTGGGCCAGAAGAACCCTGATTAGAGAACTTTGGTTGTTGTCCTTGTCCTCCAAAGTGCCCTCCACATTCTAATGCATGGCAGTGTTTCAAAATGTCTTCATCTCCTCTTTCGGTACACATCTTCTTATCATTTGATCTGCACAATGCCGATAGAGAATTGGATCATCCCAGTAATAGTGTTTAACATTAGCAATGAATTTCTTCTTTTGTTGTTGAGATAAGCTTGGTGGATTGATTTTTGTTGTAAGATAGTTCCCAAAATCTATAAACCATGGCCAAATTCTCTTAGAAGACACCATAAATAGTTGTTCATCCGGAAAGTGGTCATCAATTTGTATATGCTCTTTTTGTCTTTCCGGTAGCTCTAACCTAGAAAGATGATCAGCCACCAAATTTTTCGTGCCCTTCTTGTCTCTAATCTTTAAATCAAACTCTTGTAGTGATAGCACCCATCGAATGAGCCTCAGCTTTGCATCTTTCTTGGTCATAAGGTACTTGATGGCTGAATGAACAGTGTACACAATTACCTTATTACCAATTGGATAAGGCCAAAATTTATCAAAAGCAAATGCTATGGCAAGTAATTCCTTTTCAATTGTAGCATAATTGAGTTGAGCATCATTAAGGGAGTGACTTGCATAGTATATATCATGAAAGACTTTATTTCGTTATTGCTCAAGCACTGCACTTACTGCATAGTCGCTTGCATCACACATCAATTCGAACGGTAATTCCCAATCCAGTACTACTAGAATAGGAGCTATAACTAACTTTGTTTTGAGAATCTCAAAGGCCTACACATAGTTGCTATCAAACACAAAAGGGTTATTTTGCACAAGTAAATTCGGAAGTGGTTTGGAAATCTTAGAGAAATCCTTAATAAACATTCTATAGAAACCCGCATTTCTTAAAAAGGTTCTAACCCCTTTTACTGATGTTGGTGGTGGCAGTTTTGTAATTGTTTCAATTTTTGCCTGATCTACCTCAAATCCCATAGGCTATATTTTGTGACCTAGGACAATCCCTTCCTTAACCATGAAATGACAATTTTCCCAGTTTAAAACCAAGTTAGGTTCCTCACATCGTTTAAGAACTTACCTTAGATTGTTTAAGCATTGATCAAAAGTTTTTAAAAAAACAGAAAATCATCCATGAACACTTCGATAGTCTTTTCTATCATATCCAGAATATGGCCATCATGCACCTTTGAAATGTAGCCAGTGCATTACACAATTTGAAGGGCATCCTCCTAAAAGCAAATGTGCCATAGGGACAAGTGAATGTAGCTTTCTCTTGGTCTTTAGGTGTTATGGCAACTTGATTGTATCCGAAATAGCCATCCAAGAAATAATAAAACTCATGTCCAGCCAATCTATCTAGCATTTGGTCCACAAAAGGCAAAAGGAAGTGGTCTTTCGTTGTGGCTTTATTTAATTTCCTGTAATTTATGCAAATTTGCCACTCGGTAACCGTGCTAGTTGGAATCAACTCATTGTTTTTATTGTTCACAACAGTCATCCCTCCTCTTTTAGGCATAACCTAAAATGGACTTATCCATGAGCTATCCGATATGGCATAAATTACCCCTACATCTAACCACTTTAAAACCTTAGCTCTAACTACCTCTTTCATGGTTGGATTTAGCCTTCTTTGTGCATCAATTCAAGGTTTGCAATTCTCTTCCATGAGAATTTTGTGCATGACATTGAAGGACTAATTCCTCTCAAATCGGAGATGGACCACCCCATTTTATGTTCCCTTAACACATGTGATAGTTTTTGTTCCTCTACACTAGTCAAACTTGATGATATGATGATAGGAAGTGTAGACGACTCCCTAAGGTAAGCATATCTAAGATGACTAAGTAGTTGTTTTAATTCAATTACTGGTGGCTTTTCAATAGAGGGTAATGGTCTACTAGGGCCCTATCCTAGAGGCTCATAATATTTCCTATTATTTGGTCAATCCATCCAATTTAAGTGTTCAACCACATTACAATCATCAAACTCTTCTAGCAATTTAGAAGATGTCAAGCTAGCTTCTAATGTATCCAAAGGTAAATTTTTATGTTTTGATACCATAGAACTTACCTCATCAATGTGAAAGCAATTTTCAATGTCATCGGGATGTTTGATGGCATTAAAAATTAAATATTAACTCTTACTCTTATATTCGCAATCTCAATTCACATTTTTAGACATCAATCAATGCCTTACCGGTTGCTAAAAACGGTCTGCCCAAGATAATGGGTATCTCCTTATCTTCTTCCATATCAAGCATAATGAAATATGCTGGGAAGATAAATTTATCAACTTTGACTAGAACATCTTCAATTACTCCTCTTATATGTTTGATGGATCGGTCAGCTAGCTGTAAGGAAACCGTAGTAGGGCTTGCTTCCCCTAGTCCAAGCTTCATAAAAATAAATAAAGGCATTAGATTTATGCTTGCACCTAGATCACATAATGCGTTAGTAAAGAATGAGTCACCAATAGAGTAACGAATAGAAAAACTCACTGAATCTTTAAGTTTTGGTGGCAATTTCTTTTGCAATATGGCACTGCACTCTTCGGTTAGAGCAACTATCTCATGATCTTCTAACTTCCTTTTCTTGGACAATATATCTTTCATAAACTTGACATAGCTTGGCATTGGTTTCAAGGCTTCTGCAAAAGGGATATTAATGTGTAGTTTCTTGAAGACCCCCAAAAATCTAGAGAATTGCTTGTCAAGCATATTCTTCTACTGTCTTTGAGGAAAAGGGATTTTTAGGATTGGTTCTACAGTAGCTAATGGTGCACTTTGAACTTTTGCATCTTCAGCCTTTATTGTTGGAGTAGGGGTAATCACCGGTTCTTCATCTTCTTTATCTTTTTGCTTTTCAACCTTTTTTGGTTCACCCAACTCCTTTCTACTCCTTAAGATAATGGCTTTGCAATGTTCTTTTGGATTCGCTTTGGTAGTGCTAGGTAAGTTACCTTGTAGTCTCCCACCGACGATATTAGTCAACTGACTTACTTGAGTCTCCAAGCTTCTAATTTGAGCTGATTGGTTTTGAAAGTTGTTGTTTGTTTCAGCAATGAATTAATCAGTTCTTTTCATGAAGTTTGTAGTAGTTGTTGTCAATTAGGTCAAGGCTTCTTCTAAGGATGGTTTTTTTTTCTTGTTGAGGTGGTTTAATGGCATTTTGGTTGTTCCAAGAGAAATTTGGGTGATTTCTCCAGCCTGGGTTGTAGGTGTTGCTATAAGGTTTGTTCTTAGGACGGTTGTATTCAACATAGTTAGCTTCCTCAGCTTGTCCTTGGAATGGATTCCCTTCTTCATACTCTTCACTTGAATGATTTCCTTGACAATGCTCACATATAGCTGCTGGAACATGGATGGCTGCAGTTCTTTCACCATTCCATTGGAAGTTATTCATGGCCATTTCCTTAATCAAATCATATGCCTTGTCTTGTGTTTTCTTCAGGAAGGCTCCTCTAGAAGCTACATCTATTAGAGTACGTGTTGATTATCCCAAAACCTTGTAGAATGTTTGGACTTGCATCTATTTGGGTGAGCCATGAGGAGGACATTTTCTAAGCAGCTCCTTAAATCTTTCCTATGCATCATATAGAGATTCTCCCTCATTTTGCGTAAAGTTAAAGATCTTTGTTATTAACTTAACTGTCTTGGATGGTGGAAAAAATTTTGCAAGAAATTTCTGGGTTAACTCCTCCTAAGTAGTGATGGAATCTACAGGCAAAGAATTTAACCAGCCCTTTGCTTTATCTTTTAAAGAAAAAGAAAACAACCATAGTCTAATAGAATCATCTGAGACTCCATTAAAGTTGAATGTTTCACAAATTTCAACAAAATTTGCAAGATGAGCATTAGCATCTTCATTAGGCAGTCCATAATATGCAGATGATTGAACCATCTGCAAAGTAGCTGGCTTAATCTCAAAGTTATTTGCTTCAATGGCCAGTTTCCTTGTGGCTTGATGAACTCCTATTAACGTAGGGATCATGTAATTCATGAGTCTAGCATTAGCTAAAACTATACCTCTTTCTCCGTTTCCTTTTGTATGGTCAGCCATCGTGCTTGTTTGTTTATTTGTCATGTTTTTCCTTTGTATTCTTTCGACAAGTTCCTACCATCTCAGAATCCAAAGGCAATAGGTTCTTATCTCCAAACTTTCCCATGCAACTGCCAATAACGAAACAAAACTTTAAGTAAACTAGAAAATAAAATTCAAACTAAAATCAAGTTATTTAGTTTAATATTAATAAAAACAATCCCTGATAATAGCGCCAAAAACTTGTTATGTAAAAATCTGCCAATATATGAAATCGAACAAGTGATATAAGATAAGTGAGTTATCATTCCATGAGGATTGATTATTAACTACTAAACTTAATCTAACTACGATTTTATTTGAATAGTCAGTATGAATATTTGAAGAAATTTACTCACCAACTAACTAAAATTGAATATCAAGCAAAGAATTAAATATAATCAATGATATTGAACTCTAGGGTATTAGGTTTCACTTAAGCTGGCCACTCTATTATTAAATTAAATTCAATTGATGTTTTATTAATCTTGTTGCCAACCAATTTATCTAAGGTATTTGTTATTCTTTTTCAATCAATAACAATGTATAACTATTGTAAGAATTGCATTCCTGCCTCATCTAACAACTTATAATTATTCTTTAAGCAAAAGAAATCATATAAAGTTGCATAAATCACAATTATATTTCTATATCATGTGAGTTATGGTAAATCATTCAAGGACTAATATAAACTATCTTTTTAGTCTAATTTATATCTCAATTCATGCAATAGTTGGCCAAACCATCACAAGCATTAAACACATGAATAACTTACTCAACAAGAAATTGAATAAACATCAAAATATTATATTGAAATAATAGAGTATCAAACTTGGATACATCCTAATCCTAGATAACGGGATTTAGTTCATAATGTAAACAAAATTGAATAGCATTCATAGAGACAAAGGAGAAGGAAAACTTAGAAAACTTGAAGATTCTCCTTGAAATTATACTTCTAAGGGTTGTAGATTGTTTTCTTTCTCATGAACACCTCTAAAGACAGTTCTGATGATCTCCTAAAGCCCTAAAATACGCCTATTTATATTCTATACAATAAAGAAGTCAAATCCGAATTGAAACAGGAATCCAGAAAATTTTCAAAATTAGCCTCGCACAGGGGCTCAGCTATAGCAACACAGGAGTGCCATCTCTCTAGTTGTAAGACATTCTTTTTCTGGTTCTCGCACTACGATGCCAGTTGTCTCATGTAAGAGTGCCAAGTTACTGGTTGCGAAATATAGAATTCTCTTGCTATCGCACTGCTGCACCATATAGTCTCGTGCATAAGCACCACATTTCTGACTTGAAGTTTCGAATTTCCCTCTTTTGAATCTGTTTTCCTATAAAATTGATGTGCTTTATTGAGATTCTACTTCCTTTCAAAAGAATCTGCGTTTAACTAAAATAGCACATTGTTTTATCTTTGTTTCACTCAAAAACTAATCAAAAATTAAATGTTTAAGATTAATAAATTAGTGAATAAAATTCACTAATAGGTATAGGCCATCTACCTTTTTTGCTGCTATTGTTAAGCAATCATGTCCACCTCCAGTTTCTTTAGCCATTTCATCTGGTCATGTGATCAATGATCTTCAAGCTTATCCGATTAATGTAATATACGTGGGATGGTAATGGTCAAATTAGCAATAATATGATCACTGAGGACCCGACCATGCCTGATCCTTTCATTCCTCATGATACCACTCTGGTAAATCTTCTAACTATGTCTTGTTTAGATTTCCTATTACTTTCCAAATTTATGTTTGTCATAAAAAATGTAATGCAATATATTCCATGGAGTGTGCTTTTTGGATGGAAGCTATTTCTCATGGATATTTTTTGCAAATGTTTCATCAGTACTAAGTAATATAATATTTTATGCTTCATGTATGCATGATTTCTATCTCAACAATTTTTCTAACTATATGCTTATTGCTTGGATTAGATGAGTTGTTAGGAGAATGTTCGTTTGGAGCGAGAGATCGAGTGCTTCAGGCTCCGGTTGCAATTTTCTCTGTTGATGATGGTGATGGGTAAGGACTGTCATCATCAATTTTCTCTTTCATGTTAATTTCTTTTTGTTGTTCATTTGGCTTCCATTTATGAACTTCTATGCTTGTACTTTCATGATGTAAAATCAAAGCAATCAGTTGTATGAACAAGCTTTAAAGACTTAGTTAAAATTCTTCTATCCTTAGTTTTGTGCACCGCTTTTTAAACTGTGCATATTTTGATCAATTTACATGCAAATTTGTTTAAATTTTTTTCTACATTATCATTTATTGAGTTATTAACAAACTTACAAAATTTGGAGACCACGCGCTTGAAATTTGCTCGTCGATATGTGACTCACAAGTCAAAAACAATTGAGGGAAGGCGATAGAGGGCCGTTTACCCTAGCCACCAACCGACGATAGTAGGACAGACATTGTTGATGTCTGACCTTGTCAATTTTTTTAAATATTTAGTTTCTACCATGGGCATTCACATTGACATGATAAAGTGATATTATCTCATGCCTCTACTTGAGATGATTGATAGAACCTTGTCCGATTGCCTATACTTTCTTCAATTTTGCTTACTTGCATAGTTTTTATTGGTTTTACTGAACGGTCACGATAAACCACATCTTATGACCTTATTCCTCAAATTAGACTCGGTTTTACTATAGTTTCCTTGATTTTTTTGTTGAGACATTGATCAGATTGGACTGCATCAAAATCGATTCGAGTTAGGGGTTCACTAGTGGTCTTCTACTCCAGTTACTCCTTTAGTAACCTGAATTTTTGTCTAAGTCGCCCTTTCGAGTTTTCAACTTAGCAAGTTTTTATTCTTTTTCTTTTTCTTATTTTATTTTTCATGCTCTAACTTTTCTCTAAGCTGCCCTTTTTCGGTTTTCAACTTAGGGAGCTCGACCTAATTTTTACTTAAGTTGCTTTTTTGGGTTTTTAGTTCAGTGGGCTTTTCTCTTCAATTTTTTTCTCACTTTTATGTCCTAACTTTTGCCTAACATGCCCTTGCAGGATTTCAACTTAGTGAGCTTGCTTTAATTTTTACTTAAGCCGCCTTTTTAGTTTTTTTATTTAACAACCTTTTCTTACTTTTTCTTATTTCTTTTATTTCTTTTTTTTTTTTTCCAGATTTGGTTAGAAGAGAGGCTGTCTATTTTGACTCCGCCTGAGGGGAATATTTCCCTTTACAAGCCTCAACTTTATACAAGGAGGAGAATTCAGAAGAAGGCTTCTTAGGTTGACTAGCTTCGAGTTATTCCAGATACTCAAATCTATCGGCATTGTCTATGGTGGAGGTTGGAGCACGAGACCGTCAAGACTTACATCACTTGCATGCCTTTAGTAGGTTTCACCCATAGTTCCTTCTATGATCCTACTAGACTATATTGACAGTGTGGACAAGGATCGTGGATTGCTGACTACATTTGGATCTGGGAGATTGTACGCTCATTTTCTAGAGCGTGTGAGGGACTCTTAGCTACATCAAACCATTTAGACGAATGTGTTCTATGATCCTTACTTCAAGTTAGATGACTGATACAAGGGCCGGGTGACCCTTTAGGCTTCCATTTCTGATCTTGTTATTTGAGCTAGATAGTGTCATGAGAGGTATGGCAAACTTATTCATAGTCTAGTAAAGAGACAGAGACAGCATTGACAGTTTCATTATTAGCTTACATGTCAGATGCTTTCCTTTTGTCATTATGCAAAATAATAAGACATTTCAAAGGCATATTTGTTTCCAAATAATTTTATTTTGTTAATAAAAATATAACTATTCTAAACAACATGTGCACAATGAGGCAATGTGTAGCACTAGATTTTTGAGACTTGATGATGAAATTATGATGGATGTCGAGCAATAGAAATGATCGAAATGCCCCTGGAAGCAAAAGGAAGAAAAGTTTTGGACAGCTGATACATGACTTAAAAAAATCATAGGAATTAATTTAGGGGAAATCTATTGATGAATCATATACTGTTGTGAAGATACAGATGTCTAATTTTCATAGAATTTTACAAATCATAATCGGAGTCAAACTAAAAAATTTACGCATAATCGAATAGACAAAGGTTGAAGGAGGAGTGAACTAAAAAGAGGCAAAACAAGAGAGTTTAGTGGGCCACAACTAGTCAACGGTTGTAGGACAATCAATCAGCTGTTCTACCATCAATTGGTGGTCCACCCATAGCTGGCCAGTGGTCCTCACATAGTTGGTTGGTTGTTGTCCTTGTATATTTGGAAAATTTATTAAGAAACCTTCCATTTTTGTTTGCTTCTTCCTTTTATCAACTCAGCCCTCAATTATATAAGCCCCCCATCCTCACTTTCACACACACATCAATATCCTTTGTTCTCCCTGTTTAAGATACACTTGAAAATTCAAGAAGCCATTTCTAGTTTAAAGCTTTTAGGCAATTTATATTGCTCTAAACCCAAAAAGGGTATGTTTTGAGATCAGTTCTCTCTTCTCTCTCTTTATTTCTTCTTTATTTCTTCATGCTTTAGAATAAGCATATTTACGTTTGTTTATGCTTAGAATAAGCATGTTTAGGTTTTATTTTGATGCTTAGAAGCATGTTTAGGGTTATCATGAATTGTTCTACCCTTTTTTTGTTTTGCGAGATGGATATGAGTGTCAAGATAAGTCTTCTTTCATTTCCTTATTTAGAAACATGAATAGGGATTTTATTTCTTTGTGAATACTTAGCATCATGCTTAGAAGCAGATGATTAGAATCATGCTAGAAAGATTTATGATTGCTTTGAAGCATGGTAGGAAATAATATAAAATAGGTAAGAATTATCATGTTTACCCTTGAATACTTAAATTAGGTTAGAATAGCCATGATCGATATTGATTGATTATATTAGGCTATAAATGCCATGTTAGGCCAAAAATGCCATAATTTACTATGATTACCATGAATAGGGCAGAATTGCCATGATTGGGTGGAATTAACATGATAAGAAATATCAAATCTAGGTAGAAGTGCTATGATTATGGATTATGGCTTTGCATTAGAATTTTAATTGATTAATATGAATGAAATGCATGAATTTACCATGTTTAGAAGTATAATCGTATGATGTCATGAAGTGATAGTGGACTCACCTTGATGGCAAGGGACCATTACTTATTAAATGTATGAATATGCATGTAAAGGCTTGATAAACATTGAATAGACTCACTTATGATGGTAAGGAATTCTTTATTTATCGAATCTCAAATTGATTGCTTACTGAATATTGCATGAATATGCTATGTATGGAATATTTTATATCACTGAATATTTGAAGTGTCTAGAAGTAAATTTCCTTTATTTGTTGAAGAACAATTGTTGTAATCCGATCGCCTAACCCCCATATTTGCAAGGAAATGTAACTCTATTATCCTCCCTCTTTCTTTATATGAATATGCAACTACTTTGGTTGAATATACCTCACATGTCTTAATCAAAATAAAAATAGAAATGTGTGCACAAAAGGAACTACTTAAGTGGACTATGTAACAATACGAGTTATTTTTATTTGGTATACCATAGAGGAGTTTGAATTTTGATATGGGCGAGGCGAATGACGCGTGCTTAACTTTTTGAACCTATCTCTGAAGGGATAAGGGTAGTTTAGGTCTTAAAGTGAGGGATCCGATTGCCCCTATTCATTCCCAATTGAATAATTGGGTAGTGACTCCATTTCTTTAGACGTGCTCATGGCTCGTTTGCATTCCCTTAAGTTTTGAAAGAGGCTTTGACATAGTGTCGTTGTCGCAAATGCTTTGGTAGGATGAAAGCCCCGTTCACAGTGGCAACTCCATTGGTGATAAGAGAAGTTGATTTTGATTGGGATACCAAATTCTAATACCTTATGTTAATATTTCGAGTCCTTGTATCGCTATACTTTGCATACAATGAGCACAAACTACCTAAACTAGCCATGTGGCATTAGCATGAGAAGTCTTTGGCTTTATCACCATATTTAAGCACGTACCATTGATTTTCTATAAAACGAGATCAGTGCAAGAGGGCATTTCTCGCTCGAAGGAGCCTAGACTATTGGACCCTTCAGACTTAAGCCTATGTAGATGAATTTATAAATTTTCAATAGGATTAATATCTAAATCCTATATTGAAATGCACGTCTATGGATGTAAATTTCTCATGATTAGAATAACATTAACTCAAATCTCATGGAACCACTAATGAATGCTATATATCAAGTCACCCATAAGAGCAAAATAGGGGCATGTGCCTTAAGTTAAGGTTGTCATGACGTTTCCATGTTATGATAATCATGTAGAATCTAACATCAACTTAAATGTTGGAATTAAAAGAGAAAATCTCTTATTCCCATATCCTATGATGATGACTTTGGAATGAGGCCAAAAATCCTAGGAAAAAGGACTCGACCTCACATGTGTGGGAGAAATAAGGTTAGAAGGCTGAAAGAATGTCTATGCCATTGTATGAGCATGCATATCATGCATACATGCATGCATGCATGGCATTAACACCTTTATTTTATAGCCATCATAGCTTAGGTTAGATAAGGCGGTCCTTTGACAAGAGGAACCAGTTACTGAAATGGCTATACCCAATAATAACAATGTTGAGATGGCTCAAGTGCCGGCTGACATCACTACTTTTCAACAAAAAATAACCCAACTTGCAGAAGCAATGCAAAATAGGCCTAACCGCACACAAGCTAACCATCGCCCAAAAGAAATGGTGGTGATAAGGGTGAGACTAGCCAAGGTAGAGATAGGGTAAAGGCCCAGCCAACCAAGATGAGCTCGAATCAGTCGGACAGTTGGCCAAAGATATGGAGAAGGTCCAATCCCTAAAGAAGAAAGGACTAAAAGGGGTCGAAGACCTAGATGATATCTTGCTCATTAGGGTCAGTGATTTGCCACCAAAGTTTTGAATGCCAGACTTACCCAAGTTTAATGAAGAGGATAATCCGAAGACGCATTTGAGATAATATGCTGTTGTTATGGCCACCACTCCTTTGTCAAGGGAATATATCTTGAAGTACTTTATACTCTCTCTAGAAGATGATACAATAGTATGGTACCATGATCTTCCTAGAATAGTTCAAGGGGGTTGGGAAAAACTATTAGAACAGTTTGTGGAATAGTATTGCCATAATACCCAACTAGGGGTAACCTTAAGGGATTTAGAGAATATGCATCAAAAGCCCAATGAAACCTTTTCAGAATACTTGGTTAGTTAGAGGGCCAAAGCTGCTAAGATAACCACGAGGCCCACAGAAAAGGACTAGGTCCATATGGTGATCAATGGAGCTCATTCCTTCATAAGTTATAGACTTGTGTGTTTCCTAATTAAAACATTTGAAGACTTGCACGATTTTGGCATCCAAATAGAGGATTTGGAGGCTAGACAGAAAAGAAACAACAATAGTAACCCTCAAAGAAATTAGGAGCAGTATCATCAAGCTAGTGTGTCTAGCACGAAGAATGTCGAGGTGGAAACGGTTGCCCAACAAAGAAAGTTCAATCGCTTAGGAAGACTATTGTCGAAGATCTTACAAAGACTAAGAGCCAAATGGATATTGTAGCCATTGCCACAAAGAGAGCTTTTGAATATATTGCCAAGGAATTGGAGGCATCACAAGAAATATGAGTTTCACCAAGTGACCGATCACAAGATTAACGATTGTACTCATATTTGTCATAAGATTCAAGACTTGATAGGTAAGGGTTAGATTCTCGATTCAAAGATGGAAGAGCCTAACACAATAAATAATCCATTACCTAATTACAATGGGGTAGCTCTACCATCGACCAACATGATTGGGATGGTTTAGTTAGGCTTGACGGAGGAGCAAGTCATAAATTCTTTTGAAGAGAGTAAATCTAGCAAGGCTGAGAGAGCCAAGAGAAGGGAGAATTCCAATCTTGAACAATAAGATAGGTCCTCTAGAAAGGTGGCCATGAAGAAGAAATGTAAGGTAGAAAAGCCCAAAGAAGATGGGCCTAAGGAGATCATCGAAAGGATGGAAAAAGAGCCCAATCCTTTGGCAGCTCAGATTTTTGCTAAGAAGGGTGGATGGACCAAAATTGTAGTAAAAAGAGTCAATTGAAGCCTAGAACCCGAATTTGTTTATCTTAGTGACCATGAGGAAGAAGAACAACAGAAAGTAGCTGAAGAAGAAGTTGAGACGAAAAATAAAGTGCCATCTGCCAAAAAGAAGTCCTCATCATCCAGTGCCTTTGCCAAGAAGCGGATGGCTAGAAAAGGGGATAGAAGAGGCCCACCACCTAGAAGGCTTAAAGTGAAGAAGGGTAGTGAAGCTAAGAAGGGGAAGCAAGGTGAGAGTCTTATGAAGCGAGAGAGCTTTTTTAAAAGGTGCAAAAAAGTGAGAGTCATGTGTATTTGGGATGATATTCCTAAAGTTGAAACACTTTGAAACTTTCAGACTAACTTTAGTACTGGTGAAAAAGAAGAAGTGAGAGTTGAGGGAGAAACACATGAGGGAGAAACACTATTAAGAAGGGCTAAGAAGTTGCCAAGGAATAAGCCAAAGAAGAAGAAGACCAAGTCATCAAACCGTTAAAGAAAACTCAAGCGAATGCTAGCATAATGGTTGATCTCTTCCCAAAAGCATAGAGAAGCCATGGCAAAGGCTTTGGCAGAGGTGGAGATGTCAATGACCGCCACTCCAAATGGGTTGTTGACTATTATGACCAAAGGGGAGCCTAATGGGGTAAATGAGAAGGGTGTAATCAACTTTATTGATGATGATTTACCTTTTAAAGGAAGGAATTACAACAAAACATTATTCATCTATGAACAAGAATTTTATGCTGCCAGAGCACTTGTGACCACGACACTATGTCAAAGGCTCTTTCGAGACCTAAGGGAACACAAACAAGCCATGGGCAAATTTGGAGAAATGGAGTTACCACCCAATTCTTCAATTAGGAATGAATGGGCGCAAGTTGATCCCTTGCTTCAAGACCTATACTACCTCATCCCTTAAGAGATGGGTTCGGGAAGTTAAGTATGAGCCATTCACCTTGTCTAGATCAAAATTCGGCCTCCGCTAGGGTATACCAAATTAAAATAATTATGTTACTGTATAGTCTGCCTAAGTTGTTCGTTTTGTGAACACATTCCAATTTTATCTTCTTTAAGACATGTAAGGTGTTTTTATTCAATTAGAATTGTAAATTCATACAAAGAAAGAGGGAGGAGAATAGAGTTACACTTCCTTTCAACAATAAAGATAAACTACTTTTAGCACTTCATATATCTCATTCATTCATTTATACAATTAAAGCATTCTTGTAAATCACATCTCCAATATAATCAATCAATGCAAAATTCGATAATAAGGAATTTCTCACCACCATACGGGAGTCTATTCCATGTTTATCAAACCTTTTCATGCATATTGATATACATAATTATCATTCTTAGTGATGGTCCCTCACCATCAATGTGAGTCTACCATCACTTCTTGGCATCATTCTAATCATAGTATATTATTCATGGTATATTTATATATTAATTCATATCAATCAATTAAAATTCTAAACAAAGCCATAATCTAGAATCATGACACTTCTACCTAGATTTGATAATTCTATCATGGCATTCTAGCATAAGCATGGCATATTCTAACCTACTCATGGCAATCATGGCATATTCTAACCTAATTAAATCAAGAAAGAAAAAACATGGCTATTCTAGCCTAACTCAAGCAATCAAAGCAAATCAGGGCTAGTCTTGTCTATTCTATGATATTTTGTAGCATGCTTCAAAACAATCATAAGTCTTCCCAGCATTATTCTAATCATGTGCTCTTAAGTATGATTTTATGCATTCGCAAAGAAAATGTTAGCCCTAAGGCTACATGATAATTTTGATGATAACAATACACATTGATTAATTGAGATTTACTAACATGTTTATTTATGTGCAAGAGTAAGATCATTGAAATAATTTTAAAATCAAGAAGAGGCTTATTAAAATGAAGTGTTGAAGCTAAGGAGAAGACTACATGTTAAAGGCACCAAAGTTTAAGAACAAGGATTGACTCAAGGAATGTGACACATGAGCAATGTTCAATCAATTGGTCATATATATCTCTACAAATATCCAAATGATGTGATTCTTGAGCCTTTGGAAAGCTTACTCAATTTATAACATTTCATATGTTTTAATGAAATTCAAATTTCAAGTGCAAGGTTGTCCAAATCATCATGCAAGTTGAAAGACAAATGGAAGCAGCTGACATGAGCACCGAATACTCCTTTGGACATATCTTGAGCTAGAAAAATCAAAATGACTTGATTCTTGCGGCATTAGAAAGAGGACTTAATGGGGAACATTTCATATGTTTTGAAGAAATTCAAATTTCAAATGGAAGGCTGACATAATTGACATGCAATTCGGTGGACTGACACAGAGAAGAAAAATCAACTCACATGAGCACCGAATGGTTTTTTGGCCATATCTTAAGATAGAGATATCCAAATGCTTTGATTTTTAATGTTTTGGAAAGCTTATTTAAATATTCAGATCTTTTATGTTTTGAAGAATTTCAAATTTCAAACGGAATGCTGACAGAATTATCATTCAATTTGGTGGACTGACACAAGAAAGAAAAATCAAGTCACATGAGCACCAAATGGTTTTTTGGCCATATCTTGAGATACAGATATCCAAATGACTTGATTCTTGATGTGTTGGAAAGCTTATTCAAATTTGCAGATCTTTTATGTTTTCAGATTTTCAAATTTCAAATGGAACATTGACAAAAATGGCAGACAAGATTACAGTTTTTATGGTGGGCAGAAAATTTGGAGATGGTGTCTTCACTTGATTAAGTTCATCTCATTTGCCTCTAAAAGGAGCCATTCTCCCATGCATTCAACAAGTGCAAGAGAAGCATTTTATCAAGCAAAAAAGCCAAGAGAAATATCAATTTTATAGAGCTTTTATATTCTTTATCTACTCTTTGAAGAGAGTTGTACTTTTGTTGTAAAAACTTTTCTTTGTTCTTATATTGTGTGAGAGTGAGATCTTCTTGTAAAGGATAAAATATATCCTTGAGATAACTCTTTCCTTGGTGAGGTTGTTCATCAAGAAGAACTCTTGGTGTGGTGTTATCAAGAGTTGAAGGAAAAAAGTCTTGGTGACGTTGTTCATCAAGCAAGTTGTTAAAGTATTCTACAATTAGTGGAAGCCTAGCTTGTGGAGGAGCTAGGAGCCCGTGGACGTAGGCAAGGTTTGCCCGAACCACGTAAATTTGAGTTTTCACTCTCTCTATCCCTATACTCCTTTACATTTAACTTGCATTGAGATTATTTATTATTGCTTTTTTCTCTTGATTGCATCTTAGAAACGTCTATTTCATCTTCTTCACTTGTATGGCCTATCAAAAGAAAAGGTGAAATAATTTTTATCTTTTCAAGAAAATTTTATAAATCCGTTTTGATAAATATAAACCCAATTCACCCCCCCTCTTGGGTTGCCATACCTGGGTCAACAAGTGGTATCAGAGCAAGGTTGCTCAATTTTTTAAATCTTAATCGATTTTTGAGCTATGGCAACTTTTATTTCAACTTCATATGTTGAGGGACTTTCTATCTCTAGACCTCTATTTCTTAATAGAAGTGATTACTCTTATTGGAAAACTAGAATGAGTATTTTCTTGCAATCTTTTGATTATGATTTGTGGCCTATTGTTTTGGAAGGACTTTTTGTTCCTACCAAAATTGAAAATGGGGAATGCATGCTTAAAGAACCTAAAGAGTTTAGTGAAGATGATAAAAAGAAAATGAGTTTGAATGCTAAAGCTATGAATGTGTTGTATTGTGCTCTAGATAGAAATGAGTTTAATAGAATATCTACTTGTTCTACGGCACAAAAAATATGGCACACACTTGAAGTAACTCATGAAGGAACTAGTCAAGTTAAAGAATCCAAAATTAGTATGCTAGTTCATAGTTATGAGCTTTTAAAGATGAAATCGGATGAATCAATTTCTGAAATGTTTACTAGATTTACGGATATTATTAATAGTTTGAAATCTCTCGGTAAATCTTATTCTAATGTTGAAATGGTGAGAAAGATTCTTAGGTGTCTACCAAAATCTTGGGAGCCAAAGGTGACTGCAATTCAAGAAGCAAAGGACCTCACCAAACTACCATTAGAAGAACTTATGGGTTCTCTCATGACTCATGAAATCACCTTGAAGGAGATGAAGAAGATTTGCAGTTGCAAGCTGGGCTTCATGGCTTTAAGAGCAAAATGCGATAAGTATTTAAACCCTGATCCTAAGCTTTCATATGATGAATTACTTGAAGCATTCCAAATTTACATGTGCAAGTTGATAAACAAAATTCAAAAATCAATGCTTTAAAAAAGAAGTCAAAAATCATGTTATCTCAATTAGAAGAGTTGGTGGAAATAAATGAAGCTTTAGAAAATGAAAATGAAATTTTTAAAGCAAAAAGATTTTGAAAGTTTGGAAAGTCAAATACATTTTTTAAAAACTGAAAATGAGATTTTAAAACAAAAGGATTTTGATAAATTGGAGAAGCAAAATGCTAGTTTGAAAAAAGAAAATAATGACTTAAGAAATATTGTTGATAGTTTTACAAAAAGCACAAAAAATTTGAATTCTATGTTACAAAACCAAAGGTGTGTTTTTGATAAAAGAGGGTTAGGATATAAAAGTCATAAAAATCAAAAGTATTTTAAAAACTATTTTGTTCATGCATCTTCTAGGAATAATCCTAATCATTCATGTAATTATTGTGGAAGAAAATGACACAAAATGCATTCTTGTTACATTAAGAGAAATCCTAATTTGAAACAAATATGGATTCCAAAAAGTACCAAAACTAACCCCCAAGGACCCAAGACTTTTGGGTACCAAAAAGTTACTCCTTGAATGTTGATTGTAGAGACAAAGGAGTGGCAAACACAAGTGGTACTTAGATAGTGGATGCTCAAGGCATATGACCGGAGATGCCTCCAAGTTCTCCAGATTAATCATGAATAAAGGAGGATATGTGACATTCGGTGATAATGCCAAAGGAAGGGTAATGGGACATGGTGATAATGGTAACCCTTCTTCACCTATTATTAAAGATGTTTTGCTTGTTCATGGTTTAAAACATGATTTGATTAGCATTAGTCAATTGTGTGATAAGGGATATTTTTTTTTACTTTTGAGCCTAATAGATTTGTGATTAAGGATGTTAGTAACAATAAGACATTATTTGTTGGTAATAGATGTGGTAATATTTTTATACAATTGATATTGATGTTAATGATCATGTAGAAAATTGTTTCATTGTTAATCATGATGCTTGGTTATGGCATAGAAGGTTAGGTCATGCTAGCATGGACACAATTTCAAAATTTTCTAAAAACAATTTAGTTGATGGTCTTCCAAAAATAAAATTTGAAAAGGATAAGATTTGTGATGCTTGTCAATTTAGAAAACAAGTGAGAACTTCTTTTAAACAAAGAAATTTATTTCAACAAATAAACCTCTACAATTACTTCATTTGGATTTATTTGGACCATCAAGAACTCAAAGCCTTGGTGGAAAGTATTATGTTTTTGTTATTGTGGATGATTATTCAAGATTCACTTGGGTATTATTCTTGAAAACTAAAAATGAGGCCATACAAGCTTTTTCAAATTTACAAAAAGAGTCCAAAATCAAAAAGGGTATTCTATTGTGTCCATTAGGAGTGATCATGGTGGTGAAGTAGACAATGTTGCAGTTGAAAATCTTTGTGATGGAAATGGTTTTGAACATAATTTTTCCGCACCTAGAACTCCACAACAAAATGGTGTTGTTGAGAGAAAAAATAGGACTATCCAAGAAATGGCTATGACCATGTTACTTGAAAATAATTTGTCAAAATATTTTTGGGCTGAAGCCGTTAATACCGCATGCTTTATAATCAATAGAGTCCATATTAGAGCTTTAATGAAGAACACTCCTTATGAACGTGAAGGAAAGAAACCCATACATTTGATTTTTTAAGTTTTTGGATAGTACATGTTTTATTTTTAATACTAGGATACCTTTGAAAATTTGATTCAAACCGATGTTGGAATTTTGTGGGCTCCTCCAACCAATAGTAAAGCTATATAGTTTTTAAAAAAAACTCTTATATGAAGATCATCATGTTGAATTGATAAAACTTAATGTGATTTCTCAAGATTGAGATGAATTACAACTTCCAACAAGAAAAGCCTTGTGGAAGTAAATGAATTCTTCCCAGAATTACCAAGGAATGAGGTAATGCAAGAAGCTCCCCCTAAAGATCTCTTATTGGTGAACCATCACAAGGTATGAAAACTAGATCTTCTTTTAAGAATTTTTGTAATCATTTTGCTTTTGTCTCTCAATTTGAACCAAAATCTTTTAAAGAAGCTGAAAATGACGAAAGTTGGATTTTGGCTATGCAAGAAGAATTGAATCAATTTGAGAGAAATCAAATTTGGGAATTAGTCCCTAGACCCAAAAATCATTCTATTATAGGCACTAAATGGATTTTTAGAAATAAAGTAGATGAAATTGGCACCATTATTAGAAACAAAGCTAGACTTATTGCTCAAGGATACAATCAAGAAGAAGGTATTGATTATGAGGAAACCTTTGCACCGGTTGTTAGATTAGAATCAATTAGAATGTTGTGTGCATTTGCATGTTATAAAAATTTTACATTATATCAAATGGATGTCAAAAGTGCATTTTTAAATGGTTACATTAAGGAGGAAGTATATGTAGAGCAACCTCTTGGTTTTCAAAATCATGATTTTCCAAACCATGTTTTCAAACTCAAAAAGGCACTTTATGGCTTGAAACAAGCACTAAGAGCATGGTATGATAGATTGAGCAAATTTCTCATTGATAATGGTTTCGAAATGAAAAAAGTTGATACTACGCTTTTTGTTAAAACAAAAAATGATGATTTATTAATTGTTCAAATCTATGTTGATGATATTATATTTGGTGCTACTAATGCCTCTATGTGTGAGGAATTTTCCAAGTGCATGCAACAAGAATTTGAAATGAGCTTAATAGGAGAATTAAATTACTTCCTTGGACTTCAAATCAAGCAATCAATAGATGGGATCTTCATTAATCAAGCTAAATACACAAGAGATCTTCTCAAGAAGTTTGGCATGGATAATTCAAGGACATATAACACACCTATGGGTACATTAACCAAGCTTGAAAAAGATGAGAAAGGAAAAGATGTTGAGGTAACAAAATATCGAGGTATGATTGGCTCTCTTTTGTATTTAACTGCTAGTAGACCCGATATTATGTTTAGTGTATGTATGTGTGCTAGATTTCAATCTTTCCAAAGGAATCTCACCTTAAGGCTGTAAAGAGGATATT